>JAWNZC010000408.1:3705000-3757572 GCA_035771165.1 Paragorgia papillata
AATGGACGGAAGGATGGACAGACAGACAGACAGACAGACAGACAGACAGACAGACAGACAGACAGACAGACAGACAGACAGACAGACAGACAGACAGACAGACAGACAGACAGACAGACAGACAGACAGACAGACAGACAGACAGACAGACAGACAGACAGACAGACAGACAGACAGACAGACAGACAGACAGACCGACCGACCGACCGACCGACCGACCGACCGACCGACCGACAGACAGACAGACAGACCGACCGACCGACCGACCAACTAATCAACAAACAAACAAACAAACAAACAAACAAACAAACAAACAAACAAACAAACAAACAAACAAACTCACCCACCAATCAACCAACTCACCAACCAACCAATCAACCAACCAACCCACTACACGCGTAAAAACGCACAACTTGTTCACGGTTGTCAACAGGCGTGAACAATGTTGTGCTGCTCGCCGTGAACAATGTTGTGCTGCTCGCCGTGAACAAGTTGTTCACTTATGGTCCGAACAACTTGTTCACGGATAAATCAACAGTCATGAACAAGTTGTTCCAACAGCACATTTTTATAGCCAACAACGTTGTTCGCACATGATACAACTATTACAACATGTTGTAACAGCATGACGAAATAACACACGATGAACAACAATGTTACAACAATGGTGAACATGGTTGATGTATCAACACGTTCTTCGGTTGTTACAACACGCGTGAACAACGGTTGTTGTTTCATCAAGCTGTAACAACTTGTTGAAACAATGATGAACAATGTTGTTCATTTATCAATGTTGTTCACATATGTCAACAAGTTGTTACCGCATTGTTCAGGCAACAATGCTGTAACAACTTGCGAGATTTTTACGCGTGTAGACGACCAACCAACCAACTAACAAACCCACTAGACAATCAATCAACCAACCCACCAATTAACCAACAAAGCCTCTAGACAGCCAATTAACCACCCGACCAATCAATTAACGAACCAAATAATCAAAAGATCGATCGACTATTACCCAACTAACTAACCTATGCATTCAATTTTGCAGCTCCTGGATCTTCACCTCGTAACATAGTTGTCAAAGCAACTGGACTTCAATCATTTGAAGCATCATGGGATCCACCTGAATATCCCAATGGTGTTCTGTTACCATATATTGTGTACTACACAGACAAGCCTAAAGATGAGTACGACAAATGGCGGACTGATATTGCTCAAAAGTCTCCACACGAAATCCAGTTTGGCCTGAAACGAAATCATCGCTATGCTGTGGTGATCTCGGCACGTACTGCACTTGGTGCTGGTCCTGTCTCAAAAATATATCTTGTTCAAACCCTCAAAGGAGGTCAGTGCCTGAATTAAATGCTATTACTTGCAATACTTAATAATTATCATTCATTTTGTTTCTATCCCGCATTCTGATTGGTTAATTCACCTGCAAATAACGGAGTGCAAATAATTTTCTGCTGCAAGTAATTTTATGTGCATGCGCACTAGCGATAGCGCTGCCGACTGTAAATAATTTTCGTAAACATGGCGGTGATGGCGGCGGCTAATCGAGGAAGTAATCGAGAGTATTTGGAAGCATCCATAACGACGATATACTTCAGAAAAGAAATAGTTAAAAGGAAGATTTAGTGAGATAAAAAGCAAGACTCGTGCCAACAAAAAGTAAGTCTTACAAAGATTTTAGTATGCCGAAGACAGAGAGAAGAATGGCGATCTCCATACTTCAGGCATTTCAAATTTTTGACTATTTTATGAATGATAAATAAATTATTGAACTCGTCTATCGCAAAATATCACGATTTGTCAGTGTCTCGCTACCAGTTATTTGCCTTCGGCATCGGCAAATAACTAGTAGCTCGCCCCTGACATCATGATATTTTGCTCAGCCTTGTCCAATAATTGATAATTATTCGCCGAAGGCGAGGTGAATATCGGTGTATAATAACAGAGACGAAGTCGAGGTTATTATTCACCGATATTCACTGAGCCGGAGGCGACTAATTGTTTTAGTATAAATACACATTTTCGTACTTTAGAAACAACATTTTCTTTAAAATTGTTAATTTCCTCGTCTGTCGCATTGACAAATTGGCTGGCGGCCATTTTGAATAAACGCTGTAGGTGATTACACAGGGAGCCCAACTACGACACTTGTATATTTCTTCCGGTAATGTTTTGGGTTCTTTTATTATTGCAGCGCTTCTCGTGTTGCAGCGTTTTATTTAAACGCGATTAATGCTTTACAACGATAAATGGAGCTGTGGCGTAGTCTGTGTTTATTGTTTCTCTTCCACCCGATTAATCACCATAAAATCTTAGCAAGCCACTTTAACTTAACGAATGTTTTTAGAGCTTTACTAGAATGCGCGAGTCCAGAAACGGCGATGGCAATTTGGAAGCTATGAAACGCCGACATCTTTTTACTCTGTCTAACGCCAGACCTTTTTACTCTGTCTAACACCAGACGATTTTAATCGTCAATGAGAGACGTCTCGAAAAGCCATACAGAAAAGGGTTAATTGAGTGAAGTGCCATTTATTACGTTTGTCAGGATAACTGTTGCTACGTTTGAAAGCGACCAATCACATGCAAGTACTGCTTTACATGCAAGTAATTTCACTAGCCAATCGTATTCGAGTAATTATTCTTGCTATATTATTAGTAAACATATACCTATGCTGATGCGGGAATTAACAATTTTTTTCCCTTTTGCATGCATTGTCTAGCTCCAAGCGAACCACAGAATATGCAAACTAAAGTTATATCACCCACTTCCATTCAAGTCTCGTGGTTTAAACCAATCTTTAACGGTGGTGGACAGGGCGTTATCGGTTACGAGGTCCACTACAATGTTTCATCAGACACGCTTAACAGAAAGGCCATAGTTGATTCACCTGACGGTTATTCCATTACCATTACTGGCCTTACCCCGTATACAACGTATAGGTTTGCTGTTGCTGCCAAGACCGACGCTGGCACTGGCCCAATAACGTTGGACAAAATGGTTAAAACCAGAGAAGACGGTGGGTTGATTGTTTTTCTATTAAAGGGGATTGGCATTAAAAATTAAGTTTGGCTAATTTGAAAGAACTCATAAAATTGTAATAGAAGATCGTTTACAACTTTTTCGTATCTTTCTGCGTTTTCAAGATATTTCAATTTGTTTGATATGTAAATGAGATGGTCTCTGACGTCAGGAGTGGGGTAAAATATTTTCATACAGAGCAAAATCACTTACATATCTAACATGAAATGTTCAGCGTCATAAAGAGTTTTTGTGTGCACAGTTTCAAATGGTTTCGCTGAACAAACTTAGAGATATAACTGGTTTTGCTACATTTGAAAATATTTTACCCCACACCTGACGTCCGAGACAATCTCATTTACATATTAAACAAATTGAAATATCTTGAAAACGAAGAGAGATACGAAAAAGTTGTAAAGTATGTTCTATTACAATTTTATGAGTTCTTTCAAATTAGACAAACTTAATTTTTAGTGCTATTGCCCTTTAAGGTAGCAATAAGGTTAATAGCGAGGTTCAGATCACAATTCCACTACCGCTATCGCCACCGTAAATATAATTAAGCATGTCAAATATTGTTTTTACGTTCAGTAATGGTCGCAGGTCTTAAACCTAGTGCAAAAAGAAAGCGTTTTACGATACCAGGATTAAAACCAACTACGACTACAAGACGAAAAAACGAACATTACATCAGCTTAACCACATTTACGGTAGCAGTAGCGGTAGCGTGATCTGAACCTCGCTAATATCCGGTATCGTTTCGTAAAACAGCTGGCATCGCGCCGCTATTAACGTGATCCCAACGTATCATATACCAATTTAAAGCCAATTAACAATGGAAGACGATTATAAAATCTAAAGTTATGGAAAATATAATGGTTATCCGTTGTATTTACCGAAAGAAAAAATAAGGCTGTTGGCTTCAAGAGTTTAAAGTTCTTTGGAATTTAATTTATAGTTTTGAAATTTATATCATTGTAATCACTGATAAATTATCTACAAAAACGTGTCGGCGATTTTTGAAATTCTGTTTCGTTCGGTTTTTATTAACGATTTACGTTATAGTCATAATATATTTCACAACTTGTTAATTCAAAACGCGATAAAATCAAAATTATGCAACTAATAAAAAATCGCCGACACGTTTTTGTGGAAGAGTATGTACTTAGTAACTGCCAAAAGTTTCAGCGAAAAATATTGAAACGCTGCGAAGTTCTAACTGTTGAAAAACACAAATTTTAGCGAAAAATTGAGCGGAGAAAAAGCGGCTGGAAGGTTTCCGTGTTGAGTAAATAGTCCCGCCTCTTGAAGTAAAAAACTCGTTTTTCGCCTGGAAGAAAACATTTCTGAATTCGAAATTTTTGTCACTGACAGATAATGTTGCACTAGTTTAAAAATTGAAGAAAAAAAAGGATATTTTTGACATTTTCCCCCGTATTGCTACCTTAAGGTTTGCAGGGTCATTTCGGTAAAGCGCTTTCAATTCGTCAGAATTTATGCCACAAAAATAAAATATATATCTTTAGAAAGCTATTAATTTGTATTTCAAATTTTTTTTGGCAGTTTGATTCCGAGATAAATTTCCAGCAAAACGGTTTCAGCGTTTCTATTTATTGCCTGGTTTCGATTTTGACTCCGAATGTTGGTCGAAAAACAGCATTTTCAACTTTTGTCGTCAATAAAATCAGCGGCAAAACTCGACATATCAAAAAAATGCTAGAAATTTATCTCGGAATTAAAGTGCAAAAAAAGATTTTGAACAAAATAAAACGCTTTTTACTTCGCCCCGAGTGAAGCCCTCTGGTTTTAATTAAAAAGTTCACAACTATTATTGGTTTGTGTTTATCGCAAAATCAAAGACATTGTGATACAAATAATAGCTTTCTAACGATATCTATTTTATTTTTGTGGCATAAATTCTGAGGAATTGAGAGCGCTTTACCGAAATGACCCTGCGGCAAACTTTAACCAACCTTAATGAAGGCATAAAGTTTTATTTTCCCGTTTAAGAGGAGATTTTTTTTCTATGTTGCGTAACATGCGCTCAAAACTGATTTCTGTCGATCATATCTACTCTCTTTATTACAGAATTTTTATAACTCTATAGGACAATTTTCACTTTGCCATCTCTGATTTGACATGAGGAAGTTTCAAGTCGGTCAATGAAAGAAGCTTCAAGTCTTGTTGTTTTTTTATTAAAGTGGCGCCTATGAAATTAAATTTCCAAGTTTAAGATAATAACATGAAAGTAATGTTTCATATCGCTTTTTTTGACTGTTGAAGCTTTAGAACGAACAAATAAATGAAAGTACCTTTATTTAGCGTTTGAAAACCATGCTTTTTTCCTAATCAATTGAGACATATGTCATCATTAAAATAGTTCGCATATTTGCACAACTAATGACGTCACTCGACCCAGATTTCAAAAGAAAATAGAAGCATTGTATCGTTCATTTCGTAGTCAAAAATTTTGAATTTTATAAGTGAACTATTCACGAACATGTTTTACGGTAGTTGTCGAAAATCGACAGTATATTCCTAGTCACTCTTAAGACGACCAAGTTGGAGACGGCTTCGACTATGGTATGTTTTAAAACAAATAATTCGGTATTAATTAATTTTACACACCTTTGTGAACACTTTCCCTGAGAGTTAAATTTTCTAAAGAGCGCTTTGAACAGTTTGTTCGATAACAATAAAAATTCATGTATACTGTAGACCTTAGTGATGTCATTATAGTTGTGGAATAAAATATGTCTCAACTTTTTGGGCCAAAAGCCCGTTTTTCAAACATTACTAAAACATTCTTTCCTTTAAAGTGGTTCTCTTATGAAAATATTGTTGGTAATGTTTTTGCGTAATCTTAAAGATATTATATAGTAGTTGGTAATTGTACAAAGTTTCATTTCGAAATTCTCAAAAGCGAAGTTGTATTTTACGTGCGCAGTTTGTATTTTGGAGCGCCGCCATTAAATTGGCCGTGTTTGAGAAGAATGAGTTGAGGATAACTTATGACGTCATAGACTCAACAAAAACAAAAGGCCATTGTTGTTGTCAACAAAAGGTCATTGTTGTTATTGAGAACCACTTTAATTATTCACCCTGAAACTTTCACAATCGAAAGAAGTGATCTCAAACTTTACTTTAATGTTATTTTCTCCATGCAAATTGAAAATTTTGTTGCATACGCATTCGGTTGGTTTTTGTGATCTTATTTAATAGGTCATCTAAAAACTCGTTACTATCTTCATTGTTTTCTACCAATCCTCCAGGCTGCAGCTTTCGCCAAGCCAACTGTTTTAATATTTCAGTTGGCTGATCTAGTTTCTTGCTTCTTGAACAATGCTACTTCTGATACAAATGTGTCGTACTTGACGTTTTTCTGTATTGATTTCTTGTAGTTCCCTCAGCGGCGCCTGTTAATTTGAGTTGTGTCGCAGTCGATGCATTCACTGTTAGTTGTATGTGGAGCCCTCCACCGTTCGAGTCCAGAAACGGGAAGATTATTGGTTACAAGATGAGATACAAGTTTCTAAATCAAGGATATTCCTCAGAGGACGTCGCTGGTTCCGTTTTATCTCTTACTCTTCGTTACTTACAAGCTTACACCAAGTACTACATTGATATTGCCGCCAAGACAAGCTTGGGAGTAGGTCCTTTTTCTGAACAATCTACACCAACTACGGAAGAGACAAGTAAGCAATTGATTTATATTTATAGCACAAACCTGTGAGACGTTTACTGCAGCCAAATATAGCGTTGGGTTTTCCAAATTCGAGATAGAGAGACTGGCAACTTGGCGCAGGGATTTCAGTTTTTTTGTGAAGCTATGGCTAAGTGTGACTTAGGGAATGGCAAACGACGCAGGTCATGCTACCCAGAAAATGTCGAAAATTTGATGCTCTAGATAGAATACATTGAACTGTTTTCCTATTAAGAATTAAAAAAAGGAAGAAAACTGAAGTTGTGGCGAATTTAGGCATGGTTCGACGAAAAGATTCGGCCAACAAAACATTTGTCAACAAAACAGTTTTTGTCTGTATATATTAATGGTTAGAAAAGACTGAAGAAACATACCTGGTCACTTTTCTATTCAATTTCTTCGACTTTCTTCGTTGTTCTACTGCATCAGCTAGCCTTGCATGCTTATCAACAAAATATTTTGTTTTAGTAAACGAAGCAAAACTGGCCGCCATTTTGTTTTGTCCGCAGATGAACACTGGATATATCCCGAGATCGAAGAGCAATCAGATTGCGTCAAAAGCGCTGTTTACCTCCTTTTCAACATCAACTTGTGCGCTTCAAAAATAACTGTAATAAGCCTCCCTTAGAATCATGGTCTTAGACTTAGCCAGCCAGCCGTCTTTTGGACGGCCTTGGTAAATTTTTGGACCGTCAAGTGTAGCCTACGTCATAGCCTCAAGTGACGTATTGAACTATTGACGTGTTGAACAGTAAACTGCGCATTCCACAAGCTTCTCTGAGATATACTGTTCTGATTGACTCGAGTCCGAAAGCCGTCAATCTTGTACACATGCAGTGAAATAAAAGTAGTGTGCTGCGTAGGCAGTGTTGAAATACAAATCGAAATATAGTAAGGTTTGAGTACTGCCGAAAATATTGAACGTCTCTAACGTTTCGAGCGAAGGCCCCTCGTCAGAGAGAAACGCAGGGCCTTTGACGAAGTGCCTTCGCTCGAAACGTTAGAAACTACGTTCAATATTTTCGGCAGTACTCAAACCTTACTATATTTCAATCTTATACACAGCCGCCCAAACGCCGTGTTTGGAAGAGGGAGCCTCGTTCTCAGTCGTTTAGTGCTTTCCAAATACGATCCTTGCCTCACAGTTTGACTACTTGGACATTATCTCTTAGGAATGGTAAAAAATGCATTTTGGGAGACTCACGGAATTGAACATTTTCTTTGTGAGCATGCCCCAAGACCTTTGCCGAGAAGAGTACTTTTTTCGCCGCGAACATACACTGCGTTGAACATCCAAGTTATAATTTTTAGTACTCACTGCTTGGAATATAATCACACTATAATGAAACATGTTACCAGGTAGTTCGTGCACTAATTTCATCCTGTCATTTTATTTATAGAACCTACCAAGGCTCCTGAGAATTTTAAAGCGAAAGCTATAGGTTCTACGCAAATCGAAATGACGTGGCAGGCTCCCACACCACCATATGGTGCTGAACTGAAGGGCTATACCATTTACTACAGACAAATTCCAAAATACACTGTATACAAAACATTGAAAATTTGGGGCGATAAAACGGTGAGGAGATATACGAAGTAGTGTTATACGAAAAAGTGACCCCTGTACTGCGTGCGTGGCCCGTCCAGTCATTCAATCTGAATTAGCAGACTAGCATGAGTGACCAATTGGAGTTAAGGTTGAGGAGTTTTGTTATAGTAAGGCAATCTAGTCCCTGGCTCTCTCTTTGCGGTTTTATTCATAGCAGGGTTTCCACAATCCTTAAGAATTCTTAAAAATTAGAATTCCAGGCATCTAAGACACTGCTATCTTGGACGAAACCTGTTGCGACAAGTTCAGTAATACTTTTGCAATCACGGATTTCATCTACAGTCGCGTCCGCTTATATGAAAATCGTTTTTGCCAGCCGGATTTTTTCTAAAAAAAAGCAGATTTTGCATATAGCGGGACTCTCGCTAGCAAATTTTATTAGTTGCTGCAAAAATAACCAAAGCCAAATTCAACTTTGTAACATGTAACCACAATTTGAAAAAGGACAACAAATAATTTTTTAAAATTATATTTAATGTACATGTATTCATAAACGAAATATATACAAGGCCGGTAATTCTTTTTACTTCTGGAAATAATTATCAATTAGTGTTTGCCTTGTGGCATCAAGACGTTTTTTTGGGTTCTCGTGCATCCTCCTTCCTCCCCCAGCTCAATATAGTGCTGTTCCAAGCCCATAAATTTGCTGTCAGGAAATCAAAATTGAACATGGAGATGGGGAAACATGTATCGTAAAAAAATTGACGTATAATTTTTTGTTTAGTTCTCTAAACAGTTTTGTCCAAGATTGTCTATATAATATCTGTTTTGTAATCCTATATACTGGGCAAAGTGATACGAAGTGTCGGAATTAGTTACCTAGGCTTATTTAGAAGTCATGAAATTTTATAGTTTTTGAAATACGTGTTAAAGTAACACTATGGCCCTTACGGGTAGACGTGCATAGCACTTCCAATAGTAACTTTTTTAAGCTGCGTTAAAAAAGTGGTTCTCTGATGAAAATATTGTTGGCAATGTTTCTGCATAATCCTAAAGATGTCACGGTAGTTCGTAATTGTGCAAAGTTTCATTTCAAAATTCGTTGAAGAAAATGTGGTATTTTACGTGTAAAGTTTCTATTTTGGAGCGCCGCCATTAAAGTGGCCAAGCTTGGGAAGAATGAATTGAGGAAGCTTATGACGTCACAGACTCAATAACAACAATGACTCTTTTGTTGACAACAACATTGATCTTTTGTTTTTATTGAGTCTATGACGTCATAAGTTCTCCTCAACTCATTCTTCTCAAACACGGTCAATTTAATGGCGGCGCTCCAAAATACAAACTTCGCACGTAAAATACAACTTTGTTTTGGGGAATTTCGAAATGAAACTTTGCACAATTATCAAGTACCATAATATCTTTAGAATTATGCAGAAACATTGCCCACAATATTTTCATAAGAGAACCAGAGTAGTCAAATTATGTCTAATTCCTCACTTGACTGCGTTGAGAATGTATTTGTTATGTATTTATTTTTTTTCTATGTGTTCCAGAAATTTGAACTTAAAGGATTAGAACCGGAGAAAGATTACGAGCTGAGAGTGGCGGTGTTTTCGGAAAAGGGAAGTAAATTATCGGATGCGTTGGTCGTTAAAACGAAACAGTCGACACCTCTTCCTCCCATTTTAAGAACGAGAAAACTCCCAGCTCCACAGCTTGGTGCGGATGTGTCGTGGACAAGCCAAGCTAGAGATATTCAAGCATTTAAACTGAGATATGCCAAAGAAGTTGAGAAAATAGTGAACGTTTCTCACCTACAAGAGTTACCTTACGTCGAGATGAACTTCTCCCGATCTGTTACCTTCTATAATTTTACAAATTTTGGTACGTACTAGGATATAGCATTGTTATACAGCTGGGTTTTTTGCTGGATATTACTCACACTGCCATTGATTTGTTTACGATTACTTGGTATTAGGGCCTGTTCACATGAGGCGAGTTATCTCGGGGGGGGGGGGGGGGGGGGGGGGGGGTCAGGGTTGTCCCTATCTCCCGAGATATCTCGATGTTAATTCATTTATATGTTAAACAAGACGCTTGGTCAGGCGTTCACTCGGGCTACTGCAAAATCACAGTGCTATAGTATGTGATGGTGTTGTTTTGGGTAAAAGGTGCTGAAGCGTTATCGAATGCAGTGCTAAGATCTAAAGTCTAAACACATTGGTCACAGGCAAACACAATCCAATTCCCCGATAGAAAACACAATTTGCAATACACAAAACACGATTACCTGTATTTAACGTATTTCCACACATGTACACAGCGTTCATATGTCGAGTCTCTTCGGGTATTATTTATCAACACAGCTATTAATTAACGGCGTGTGCGATTGTAAGCGTATGTAATATCAAGATACTTGGCAGCGATATATTACTGACCAATAACTATGTCTGTGAACACACAGAACACATCCGAGACGAGAAAGACTTGGTCAGACATCAGGAAAGCAAAGAAAGAAAGCATTTGGCATGCACGCATCAGTTTCGCAAAGCCTGATGGGATGACACAATAATTGCCATTTCGTGACATAGACAAGATATAGTAAGGTTAGATATACTGCCGAGAACGTAGAACAGAGAACGTAGGAGTCTAACGTTTCGAGCGAAGGCCCTCGAAACGTTAGACTCCTACGTTCTCTGTTTCGGCAGTATATCTAACCTTACTATATTTCGATTGTTGTTTCTGCACTGCCTACGCAGCACGCTACTTTTATTTCACTAATGAGTGCAACAGTTGTGTTGCCTGCTCGGGCTACAACTGCTAAGTGAAAATGCAGTCGAACTGCCTAAAACTGACAAATAAATCCCGCGAAAACCAAGTGATCTATAGGGAATATTACATCCATATGTCTAAGCGGTTATGTAATATTGTGATTATTTAACAGACGCTTGGTGGACGTTCGTCAAGCTCAATTACTCGGAAAAGATTTCTGAGCCTCCAACAGGACGCTAACTACATCTCAATCATGTCATGTGTAAACGCTATTAGGAGCACATATGACTATGAATTTGCAACTTTAGCTTTCCATCTGAGCCTCAGTGGCTCAATGGTTTGAGCGTCTAACCGGTCATTAGAAGGTTGCAGGTTCGAACCCCCTGAGTGAACTCGAGCCGTAGGCGAGTATTTGTATGGTTATATTAAAATAGGGCGTTTTCTCTTTTTAAAAACTTTTCTTGCATTTTTTTTTATCTAGAACCTGGTTTGTGGTATGTTATTAAAATATCAGTTAGGAATGCCGGGGGCTGGTCTGAGGAACGGAAAGCGTGGCTCGACATGGATGCTGCCAAACCATCTGGAGCGCCACTGAACTTTCGAGTGGAGCCCACGTCTTCAACATCTCTACAACTGTCATGGGGTTTGCCAAGTAAGTGGCAACGTAACGGGAGGATCGTTGGATATAAGGTGAGGTACCATCGTGTTGAGCCAATTGGAAATGTGACGGAAAAAGTGCTTGACAGCAAAAAGACATTACGTTTGAGTGGGTTGAGTACGTTTTCGATGTATAAAATTTCGATTCGAGCAAGAACAGTTGCTGGAGAAGGACCTGCTGCCGAAATCAAAGGAACAACCAAAGAAGGCGGTAGGTAACCTATTATGTATAGTGATAGTCATGGTATAATGGTAATGGTCAAGGTAACGGTAAACACGAAGGTGATGGTGGTGGTAATTGCGATGCTAATGGTATCATTGTGATGGTAACGGTACTTCTGATGGTGATGGTAATGGTAATGGTCAAGGTAATGGTAAACACGAAGATGATGGTGATACCGTGATAGTAGTGGTAATTGCGATGCTAATGGTGTCATTGTGATGGTAATGGTCACAGTCATGGTAATGATAAAGACAGTTACAGAAAAGAATGAATGGATGAATGAATGATTGAATGAATGATTGATTGAATAAAAAAAACACGAACGAACTAAAGAACCCAAAAAAGAGAATGGAGGAGTGTGTGTGTGCGCGAGCGAGCGAGCGAGTGAGTGAATAAACAAACAAACAACAACAAACAAACAAAAAAAACAACAAACAAACAACAAAACAAAAAAAAAAAAAAAAAAAAAAAAGAGGCACTTTAACCTTTTGCTTACCATCAACCTCGTACCCAGGGTCTTATCTCCGCTGCTCCGCCCACCGGTGGGCGGTGGCGGTGGCGAGCGGAGATAAGACCCTGGGTACGAGGTTGGCTTACCACTAGAGTTGTTGTCTTTTTGTGTTGAACAAAATTGTCTGTTGGCAGATACTGGGACGTAAATGGAGAGCGGTGACAGTACCAACCTAAACTATGTGTACCTCGAGGTAATCTAATCTATTTTCTGATTATTATTTTTTTCAGCGCCCAGTGACCCGCCGACTATTATCGAGGCCAAGGGAATGGGTACCGATGTTGTGCTATTGAGGTTTAAGCCTCCTTTGATACCCAATGGTAAAATCGTTGGTTACAAGGCCACCATTTACCTCGATAACCCAAATACAGGAGCCGGGTTTTGGAAAGATGATGAAGAAACGGATGAAACTACGGGTGAATGGTATATAGGCAATCTTATCCAAAAACGTGACCCTCGTTATTGGTTTAAAGTTGCTGCGAAAACAAGCGCTGGCTATGGTCCTTTTTCTCCTGTCGTTTCAGCACAGACATTGACCTATGAGCGTAAGTTATATATTTTTGTTAATCACCAAAAATTATACAAAAATGCCAGTAAACGTTGAGAAGAGCGCCCAAATAGTATAACCAACATTATAATAATTTTATCGGGCATTGTGGTGTATTTTGCGGGCTAAAATGGTGAATTCAGCTTTTAGCCCGCTGATCTGAGCCTATCAGTTTTAACAAATCTAAATCACTATTGGTTTGTTGTTTACGGAATTGTACACTTCTCTCGTTAATACTTTGGAGCAAAGATTGTTTTGATGACAAATGTCGCGTTTTTCTGCCAAGTTACATGTAAGTCATGAGTTATGTAAATATTTGTTGCAATGAAATACACGCCAATGCGAAGGTGGCACTGTTCAAGATACTGTTTACCGTATACTGTCTTTGATTTTCTTCTAAATGCCCACTAAAATTATTATACTAGTAACACAGTTGATGTTCTTGGGCGTAAATATGTTTTTAGCCCTTCTCGGAGCTAATTTTAACCCTCGCCTTCGGCTCGAGCTATAATGAGCATGAGTCGGGCCAAAAACATATTTATGTCCACGAACATCAACTCTATTGTTATATTAAACAGGGGACCGGGGGTTACTTAAAGCAAAAATGTTGCTTTTCAATCGAAGTACCAGCACTTTTGTCACTAAGTGTACAATGTACAATCAAATATTTTTTCGTTATTTAGGTTTTAGATGTTGAGTTGCTCCTCTTTTATTATGCTGTATGTCGTTTGTTTTCCTCGTTTGTCTTTTCTCCGTTACTTCATAAACGTTTTTTTATATCTCGTTTTAGTTCCACTGCCTGTCCGTAAATTGTCCACAGGCGTTGCCAGTTCCAACGCCGTCAAATTAACGTGGGATGCCCCTGTTTCAACAGCTGCTATTAGAACCTATCAGGTGAGCGGTCTATAAGGGTGGTCTCACCCTAAAAACAAGACGCCTGCCGGGGTCAGGCGTTCACTCGGGGTATTGGCAAAGTGCGAAAGTCGGCTTGGGTAAAAGATACTGATTGATCGAATGGTGAATGTGGTGCATACTTCACACTGGTGAACATATATACGATCAAGACAGTTGTCAGCCACATCTGATCACTGTGTGATGTGATGTGATGTGATGTGATGTGATGTGATGTGATGTGATGTGATGTGATGTGATGTGATGTGATGTGATGTGATGTGATGTGATGTGATGTGATGTGATGTGATGTGATGTGATGTGATGTGATGTGATGTGATGTGATGTGATGTGAAGTGAAGTAAAGTGAAGTGAAGTGAATTAAAAGACTTAATTTTATGAGAGTTTATAATAATTTATATCATAATTTATGAGAGTTTATTTTAATTTATAATAATTATATTACTACTGACGACCCAGTAGTTTACACAATGGCTATCTAATAAGTACTATAGTTTACATAGTGAGAGAAAAACAGCATTAAGTTTAACTTACCCATTACAGTATTATTCTCTTGTACTGTGGCAATAAACGATTGTGTATGCTAGGGGTGTTGCTCGGAGCCAAATGGAATAAACGTTCTAAAATGCGCTTATTTTATATTTTCCAGCATATTTTCCTGTAAAAATGGCTCCCTAGAGTTTTAGTTTTTTTATGGCTTATTGCGTTCAGTCATATAGTTTATGGTTATTGTTGTCTTTAAAATAACTATTACATAATTATTCTATATACTGAACTGCAGAAGGAGAACCACACTTATGAAGTATTTGTTGAATAGTGCGAATATCCGCTGTTACCATGGTAATAATGGCGTTTGAAATTTGTCAAATTTTTACGGTTTTCGTCTATTTAGACGCATATCTCCAGTTTTCTTCGGTCAAAATTTCTAAAAAATGTCATCTGGTCAGTTTTTTCCACATAGAAAACTACAGCAAATCTGTTGCCAAGACAGATTTTTCACTATAAACTTTATGGATTAAAAAAAGTTCTGTCTTATGAAAGTTTTAAAAACTAAGTATGTTGTTTAAGGTTTTCTTTATGCACAAAATAATAAAGAATTTTACCGAAGCAAATTTGTGATATTTGAGCATTTGTATCGCTCGGACGGCTGCTGACGTGACAGACTATCAACTCGACAAGATTGCTATTTACGCATGCGCCGACACCATACTCGTTACCAGTCCCTTCTAAAAATTACCGTAGGGAGCCACCTTGAGAAAGATTTAATTATTATTGTATTAATTATAATAATTGTTCTCCACAGGTTACTTATCGTGGCGAGAAAACCTATCGTGCACCAAATAATAAACTGAAGAACATTATCGTTAAAAAAACGAAAAAGTTCGGGTGCTGTGCTGCTAGTTTGGAAGATTTGGAGCCGCATATGAAATATGTTGTAACTGTCCTGTCCGTTGGTGTGTCGCGAATAAGCGAGATCAAGGAGATTAATGTGACAACGAAGATTGCATCGTCGCCATCATTCAACAAACCAAACTATACCAAGAGTGCCATTACTGAAGATTATCTTCCCATTTATCTGTCACGTGCTTCAGAGAGGAATGGCCCTATCAGGTGATTGTTTTAGTGTGATATGAAAACAGAAAAAGGAAGGGAATGTTTAAACAAACAAAGTTTTTCTAAATATTAGTACAGTCGAACCCCTATTAAGCGGACACATTTGGAACCTCGCTCAGGTGTCCGCTTGAAAGGGGTGTCCGCTTAAAAGGGGGTTGCACAGTATGGGTACGCATGTAGTGACCAGTGTCTGTACTGTGTCGCAACGCTATTGGGAGACAGGTTTTAAGACAGATTACAACGTGTAACACCCCCTCGTTTAATGAATTTGTGTCGCTTTCCATTGCGAGACAGGTTTCCCAAACCATTAGTAGTTGAAGTGCATCCTACTTCGGTGAAACCTGTCTCGCAATGCAAAGCGACACAGGTTCATAAACAAGGGGGGTGTTCGCTTAAAAGGAGCGTCCGTTTATATGGTTTCGACTGTAGGCTGGAACTACGTTTCTCTCGTACACAAATTGCGCTTGTCCTACAGCCCGTGACTAGTAGTGTGCGTAATGCTATAATTACAAGAAATATTTGTTATTTTACTCGATTAAACTGCATCTTCTCGACCCAGTGGTCAGAGCACTGCATTAGAATACCACGGTCGCGGGTTTGATTCCTAACCGGAAGGTCATGGTGTTGCATTTTCACAAAAAGACCGGTTTGGTCTTTCATTGTATATACTCTTACACTCGAAATTTTCCTTCACCAAAAATCTCTAGAACATAGGTTATAATTATGTATAGACACAGTGCTAAATAGCGGTGCTCTGTTTATCGTTGAAAACGTTGCGTCAAAAACGTCGCTTGCTATCGATTACGAACGGACGGACGAACGGACGGACGGACGAACGAACGAACGAACGAACGAACGAACGAACGAACGAACGAACGAACGAACGAACGAACGAACGAACGAACGAACGAACGAACGTACGTCAGTAAATGCTTGTTGTGTTTTAGTTTAACCATGTCATGTCAAAGCAAATCTATAGTTTGTGCAAGAGGGCTCTCAATATGTAAGAAATGACATGTCAGAGATTCAGGATTAAAAACAAATCGAGAGGAAGGGTTCCACAAACCATATAATCATTGTAATGTTCTCGGTAGCGCTGCATCGTACAATCACGATAAGTGTCGAATGTTGTGAGCATTGTTTGATAAGTATAGGTTAGTGACCGAAACCGAGGTCACTATGCTGGTTATTAACCCCGAGGGTCGCAGGCCCGAGGGTAATAACCAGCGTAGTGACCGATGTTAAGGTCACTAACCGACTTAGTTTATTCATGACACAGACGATATTTGTCGTTATTTAACAAAAAAAATGGTATTCTAGACGTAGTTTTAAAGCGATATAGTAGGTCATTTAATATGCAAGGTCAATAACCTATTTATTAACCGCGGCACATCAAAGATAATTTATGCATGAATAAACTAATTGACTATTACTAATCTAAAATCAGGGTTCTGCCCAGGAGCATGTGAGTGCCGGGTACCTACAGGCCCGGGGGCTCAACCACCCCCAACCACACCCCCAACCACACCCCCATGGCATTTGCAGCATTCTGAGAACACATTTTGTAAAAAATTTTAGGTTTTCAAAACACTATTTTAATGGTGCATTTTGTTATAAATCACATGCTAAGCATAAAAAACAACATTTCAGAGAAAATATTCTAGATGATTATCTACATTTGTGAATGGAATTGCAAGGTGGTTTAATTAACACGCGGCCGGAAAGAACATCGACCCTGAGTTATACCCCAACTTATTCAAGGTGATCGCCATATCGAAGACCTTGCCAGTTGGTACTGCAACCGTGGAAAGAAGCTTCAGTGCTATGAATCGGATATTGAGCTGGGCTCGTAATAGCTTAGACAGTTCGTTGGCCAATGACTTTATGTTGCTATCGATGAACAAAGACCTGTTAAAAAGGATAAACTTGGACAAAGTGCTTGATCGTTGGGTAAATCAAAAAGCCCGAATTGCACCCTTTAATTAAAAACATGTATATAATACTTTAAACTATCATCTTAATGCTGTAGATACTTTCAAGTTTCAACTGTTGTTATTATTGTTTATAGCCATCGATAGTGCTATGCCTATGGCTACGGCATGTCAATAGTCAAATGAGTTTAAAATTGTTTCTAAAGAAATTACAGCATGCTGCTTAAATCTATTGTTCATTTGTGCTTAGTATATTTTTCGCTGTAAGACTTTTATGCAATGTGTGAACATTTCTAACCCTTTGCGAAGCAAAATTCAAATGACAATGGAAAAATGCGAAGCATCAAGCATGTTGTAACTTGTAAGAAATTTCTTTATCCAAACTTACTTCATAACACTTACTTTGTGGGATTAGAATACTTTCGCTTGTTTTTATTAAAACACGCCATTTTGCTGCTGTTGTTATTGTAATAACTAATAAGTAGTGCTTCCACTTCTTGAAATGAAAACTTTCTTGTGCTTCCACTTTTCAAAATGAAAGCTTCAGCTAAAATTATTGGGGGGGGGGGCGATCGCCCCCTCGCCCCCCCCCCCTAGTGTCCGCCACTGAATTTCTACCCATTCCCTCTCTTACCCTTATGCTCCCTTTTAGCGTAAATTGATCAATTTTTTACTTTTTCTATCCAGCTATTACTTGGTGTACGTTGCATCTCTTGGAGCTACGTCGACCGAAGCAAGTGAGAAGCTACGAGAAATTTTAGAAAGAGCGACTAGAGACGACAGTCGGCCTCGCCGCGAGGCAAAGAGTGACGATACTGAAGATGTGTACATCGCCGCCAAGCTAAACGCGGACGAAGTTCCTGTTAACTTCAAAGTTGGGAAAGGCGATGATGTCAATGGTTATAAAAACAAACCGTTAACAGTGGGCAATTTTTACGCTTTTGAGGTGAAATCTTGCGTGGTCGACGAAAATTTGGTACGTTGATAACAGATAATTGTCTTATTTTCTTTTAAATTTCTTTAACGGTACTCGGCAATGATACTCGAAGTTTTGAGGAAATTCGTTTCAATTACATGGCGTCATGTAACCATAGGGAATGAAGAAGATATCATATAATCACCATTCGCAAACCCAAACACTTTCATGACCAATCCCCTGACATTCAAAAGACAAAAATATTTCCGCCATTTATTATATGGCTTATTATATGCATGACAAAATTACTACATTCTGATTGGTTGAGAGGAGTACAATTATTTTATTAATAATTAATAAAAATAGAGAAGGCCCTAGGAACGATGTTGACAATAAAATTCAAAATGGCGGCCAATTCTGCAACGGAAGGTTTTCACATTTCCAACGACTTGTGGTACACTATGAACTAAAAATTCCATGTAAATATTTTGAAATGAGTACAGAGAACACCCAGAGTGAAAAGGTTTCTTGTCAAGTAATGAAACAAGATGTTAAAGGCGTGAGTGAGTACGAAGCGTACCTGTCGTAATTTTGTCATACATGTAATAAATGAGTAATCATATGATTTTGCCCGTACAATTAAGGATTTACACGACAAGTGATATTTCCAAATTTTGCCAAAATTGCACGAGTCGTTAGGCGAGTTTGGCAATTTGGCATAATTTTCAAATATCACGATTTATGTACTCGATATCATATGATTACCTATACTTATTGAAACAACATGCCTTACATAATACGTACTTATAGCGTGACTTCGAGCGTGACAGACTCATCGTTTTCTATGTTATTGTTCTTGTTATCGCTTTTGGAATCCTAAAACTCACTTCCAGATTGCTCATCGTCCGACTCATACATGATTTAGTCCTTAGGTTATTGAATTCACAAATTTTTTGCTGTTTTCTTCCGGGTTTTTGTTTTTTTTGTAAACAAAATGGCTGGAAAATAAAAAAATCGACCGGTCGATTACGGAAAATAATCGACCAGCGCGTCTCATCAGCCAATGAGAACACCAGATTTCAACGGAAGTAACGTGCCATATATAATAATTTATAAGAAAAACACAAAGGAAAATCATCATTACGACCGGTCTGGATTAACGTAGTAATAACTTCTTATTAACCGAGAGCGAGGTCATTACGGAAAAATATCCGAGACCGAGCCCGTAGGGCGAGGTCGGTACATAAAGACCGTGGTCTGATATTTTTCCGTAATGACCAAGCGGACGAGGTTAATAAGAGGTTTATTATATGGCATTTTGAAACAACACATCTTACATTACCTTGTCAATAGTGTGACCTCGAGCGTGTGACATAGACTCATCGTTTTCAATGTTGTTGCTCTTGTTGTCATCGCTTTCGGAATCCTAAAACTCACTGCCAGATTGCTCATCGTCCCACTCATACATAATTTAGTCCTCAGGTTATTGAATTCACAAAATTTTTGCGGTTTTCTTTCATTGTTTAGTTGCAAACAACATGTCTGCCCAAATCCGTAATCGACCGGTCGATTACGGAAAATTATCGACCGGCACGTGACGCGTCTCAGCCAATGAGAACACACGATTTCAACGGAAGTAACTTGTGCCATATAATAAAGACCGTTAACGCGACTTTAACGTTCATCCCCTCTTTAAATACTGATTATTTGAGAAACTACAGTAAAAACCCGCTAACAAGAACCTACATTTTACCAAATCAGCCTGGGATAGGTACTTATATTCTTATATATTCTTATATAAATAAATTCTTAATTTCAGCCTGAGGTTCTTAATAGGGGTAGGTTCTTGTTAGCGGGTTTTTACTGTATATCAAGAACTTGAAATTGATTCTTTTTTTGTTTTTTCAACAGGCCTGTCTTACTACAACAACTGGTTTTACTGATCCTGTCGAGTTTACTACTGGTAAATGTTTTACACGTAATTTTAAAGTGTATATATGTTCGAATATTTTTCTTTATCATGTTTAATATCTAGTTTCGGGGCTGTAAATATGGTTAATAGATCTTAGTATAAATACAGAGGTGATTATAGAAAATCACGCGCGCTGATTGGTCGAGTTGCTTCGGGCTAATTCTCGATAATCACCTACACACGTAAAAATCTCACAGCTTGTCAACAGGCTTGTAGCAAGGCTGTTAACAGGTTGTAACAATGCTGTTCATTCAAGAAGCTGCTACAACCTTGTTAGCATCAACCTGTTAACAACTTGTTAAGTGCAGAGCGGTAACAGGTTGTTGGAACAACTTGTCATCAGTCTCACGGGACGAAAAAATTGATTTGCACATTTGCAAATTTAATGACAAAGTTGTTGCAAAAATCAACTTTGCACGCGTTTGGCCAGATTTGCACATAATTATGCAAAGTTGGAAATTGCCGTCAACTTTGCAACCGGTGCGGATGTGGCGATTGCCGTAGAGCCGCCGCTGCAAAGTCATTGCAAATTTGTTGCAAAGTTCAAACTTTGCACAAATGTTTGCAAAGTTTGCAAATTTATTGCAAAGGCGGAATTTGCTAACGTTTTTGCGCTACGTGCAAATCTTGTGTAATTGATCATGTTTTCCATAGATGCAAATTTATAGCGGATTTAACTTTGCTTATGTAATAAAAACTTGAATTTATAGACCTTATTCCAAAATGGCCGTCAAATGAAAATTCTTTAATATACATATAAAATAGCCCTTTTGAACTCGTTTTCATGCGGGAAATTCAAAATAATTTTTACTTTAAACCGAGGTCATAAGGGCTAATTTATATGCACATAAACGAATTATAATTCGGCGGTCATTTTGGAATAAGATCTATATATATAGTTCAAATTATTATTTTGCATTCATAACACTGTTAATTTATTGAATTATTGTGAGCAAACATCAAGCCCGGTTTTCAACTGGACGCAACAGTAGCGGCCGCGGAGATAGAAGCTAAGGGTCCTTCCGACAAGAGAAAAGAAGCTTTGAAAATTCTTGTCGTCACTTGTCTTTGCTGGTCGCAAAAATCCTTGAGCGGCCGCAGGGATAAATCCCGCGCCTCTGTCTTTGTTGTCACAAAATAGAAACCATGCGCCTTACCTACAGGGCTACAGGATATATAATTCCTATAAATATAAACATATAAATATCCCTAACAAATGTTTATTATATATATAAAAACTTTAAAAAGATAAATAATCAACAAACTGTAACGGTGACATATACAAACATTTACGGTATTTAAACAAATTAAGAATTGTTATTTTTTTCGCGATGTCTATTGATGCTAACCTACATACTCACGGACAAATTAACATTAACTCATTCCTGTTCGAGGGCTTCCCTAGAGGTGAATAAAATCGTCTGGCGTTAGCCAGAATAAAATACTAAAGACCAATTCGGACAGGAAAGAGTTAAACTTTTAAACTAATTTCAATTAACAGTTCATTGTTATGTATTGGATTGAAAGCATTTCCTTTTTGTTTTGTTTTTCTTTTGCCAAGTTGTCCATTAGTTTCTCAACTACAGTAGGTCTATTCAATCTGATAAGAAACATATTCTCCGTCACCTAGTTGTTTAGACGTCACTTCTATGTAATATTAGCTATATCTAAACAGAGATTATTGATTTTTGCGAATGACATTGTATGAACATCAATAAAGATTTTTATATTTTGAAGAATGTTGTGAAGTGAAAAACTATAGTCCATCCGATTGAATGAAATAATTAAAAAGCTACTGAACAAGATAACTATCTGAACAACTTGGCTATGAGGCTCCACCAGACATTTTTCCCCGTAATTTGTTGTCCGGATATTTAACGATGTTGAAGTTTCTATACAACAAAGGAAAAGAAGACATTTTTAAAAATCTTATTTAAAATTATGATTGACATACACTGCACATAAAAATACAACACTTGTTAATGTGCATGCTCACAACAGACTAGACGCAGGACAAGACGCAAGCCAAGACGCAAGACAAGATGCAAGACAAGACGCAAGGCAAGATGCAAGGCAAGATGCAACACAAGATGCAACACAAGACACAAGACACAAGACACAAGACAAGACGCAAGATAAGACGCAAGACAAGACGGAAGACAAGATGCAAGACAAGATGCAAGACAAGACGCAAGACGAGATGCAAGACAAGATGCAAGACAAGAAGCAAGAAAAGACGTAAGACAAGATGCAAGACAAGAGTGAGACGCAAGACGATACGCAAGACAAGATGCAAGACGAGACGAGACGCAAGACAAGACGCAAGACGAGATGCAAGACGAGATGCAAGACGAGATGCAAGACGAGATGCAAGACAAGAAGCAAGATAAGATGCAAGTGAAGATGCAAGGCAAGATACAAGACAAGATGCAAGACAAGACAAGACAAGGCAAGGCAAGGCAAGGCAAGGCAAGGCAAGGCAAGGCAAGGCAAGGCAAAGCAAGGATAAAAGATAAAAGATAAATGCTTGAAAATTTACTATATAATACAATATTACAATGCAATGGAATGCAATGAATTGCATTGCAATGCAATGAGCAATACAACACAACACACAACACAACACAACACAACACAACACAACACAACACAACACAACACAACACAACACACAACACAACACACACAATACAATACAATACAATATACAATACAGCACTCTGCAATACAATGCAAAGAGAATGTTTATACCTTTTAAGACACTGTAAAACTATACAAAATAATAAAAGAAATATTTACAATAGTGCAATACATTCAAACAAAACATTTGAATATAATTCAATACAGTACAATAGTATAAACACCATCTTAAATAATGCATCACCTATAAAAAGTATTATATAGGTATGAGATTAGCTGCACTTAAAAATAAACAAATTGTTTCTTTCTACTTACTTGTCTTATTTAGTTGGTAGAATATCTTTCTGTCTTTATGTTTGGTGTTCTATAGTTAAGTTCTGGCCCAAAAAAGGAATTGAGAAAGCCTTGATAAGCTTATATAAACTTTTATTTATAAAACAAAGGGTTGCAAAGAGTAACCACAAAAAGTTTTAACTTACAAAATACATTTATAAAATACAAAAACTAGTAACGATTTAACTTGTTTTTACATGCCAAACTTAGATATTTGATGTATGGGTCAAACACTGTCAAAATTTATATTTTTCGAAGACTTCGAAGATACAAACGCTATTTATCCCGCTGTAGAATACTGGAATTTAATCCAAGATACAGAATACTTTTACTAATAGTTCACACTCCTTCAGTTTACTAACCTCTTTTTATCAAAGTAACGTGATTTCTTCAACTTTTTGGCGTCGTTTGTCGTGATCAATCTTCGTTTTCAGTTTTTGTTTGTACAGTGCCGTCACTGCAGTGTTTAACAAGCTTTTTTGACGTCAAAAATCCACATATTCAGACAGATAGTACGGGATAAACAACAGAGGTTTCCTAAGGTACCACTTTGGTGACAAATGATGGCGTTTTTTGTAGATGTTCACTATAAAAAGATGGATATTTTCCTTGTGTCCATTCAGACTAAACCAACTCGCCATCTTCTTGCTTGAATTAGTGTGTTTTAGCGGGAAATTTCTTGAGATATGATTGGCCAATAAAACTATGAACAAGGCTCCGACTTTAATCCGACGACTTCCGATGACGCATCGATAAAAACATCGAATTATGAAAGCACTGCCGCAAAAAGTATTTAGGTTTTTTAGCATACTTTTTCATATTTAGGCAAATGCCTTTCTGTAGAAGCTTGTGTATAAGCATGTTTTAAGCATTCGTGTTGTTTCTCGATGAGCGCGGGTGCTCTAGGATACAGGCTATATAGGGTATCCTCCTGGTAGGATACGTTACAATTTTTGTCATTCTAAGTCTAGAACATAGGGTTATATTTTTTTGGTCGAACAAAAAGCATGTTTTCCTGAAAAAGCATGGTCTGACCGAGAGCTCACAAGACCACGAAAACTTCCCTGTCCGTTCCGGTCCTGAGGAAGATTTTCCTGAGTGGAAACTAGCCTTAACAAACATGCCAATCGACTGGGCACGAGTTCGTCGAGTTGCAAATTTTGAGGCAGCACTTCCCTTGCGATAGTAACTCCTAGTTGTACGAACAAAATCATATGATTACTCATTTATTATATGCACGACAAAATTACGACACGTACGCTTCGTACTTACTCACGCCTTTAAAAACATCTTGTTTCATTACTTGACAAGAAACATTTTCACTCTGGGTGTTCTCTGTACTCATTTCAAAATATTTACATGGAATTTTTAGTTCATAGTGTACCACAAGTCGTTGGAAATGTGAAAACGTTCAGTGCAGAATTGGCCGCCATTTTGAATTTTATTGTCAACATCGTTCCCAGTGCCGTCTCTAATTTTATTAATTGTGCTGCAGTACAATTAATAAAATAATTGTACTCCTCTCAACCAATCAGAATGTAGTAATTTTGTCATGCATATAATAATAATAATAATAATAATAATAATAATAATAATAATAATAATAATAATAATAAATAATTATCAATTATTGGACGAGTCTGAGCAAAATATCATGATTTGTCAGTGGCGAGCTACTAGTTATTTGCCGATGCCGAAGGCAGAGGCAAATAACTGGTAGCGAGACACTGACAAATGATGATATTTTGCGATAGACGAGTTCAATAATTGATTTATCATTCATAAAATAGTTAAAAATCTGAAATGCCTGAAGTTAGAGATCGCCACTCTTCTCTGTGTCTTCGGCATACTAAAATCTTCGTAAAACTTACTTTTTGTTGGCACGAGTGTTGCTTTTTATCTCACTAAATCTTCCTTTTAACTATTTCTTTTCTGAAGTACATTGTCGTTATGAACGCTTCTAAATACCCTCGATTATTTCCTCGGATACCTGAAGAGCTAGCCGCCATGTTTACGAAAATTATTTGCAGTCAAGCAGCGCCATTGCTAGTGCGCATGCTCATAACATTATTTGCAAGAAAAAAATTATTTGCACTCAGTTATTTGCAGGTGAATTAACCAATCAGAATGCAGGATAGAAATGAAATGAATGATAATATTATTTAACAATTATTCGCCGAAGGCGAGGTGAATATCGGTGTATTTATCTCTGAGCCTGAGGCGAATAATTGTTTTAGTATAAATACACATTTTCGTACTTTTAGGAACAACATTTTCTTTAAAATTGTTAATTTCCTCGTCTGTCGCATTGACAACTTGGCTGGCGGCCATTTTGAATAAATGCTGTAGGTGATTATCGAGAATTAATCCGAAGTAGCTCGACCAATCAGCGCGCGTGATTTTCTATAATCACATGTGTATTTATACTAATAATTAATAAACGTGGTGTTACCACAAATTCTCGCTTGTATTACTATTTGTCGCCATGCAAACTTTCAAAGAATTATATATTTTACACTTTGTCTAACGTCAGACGATTTACCCGTCAAGTGGAGATCTCCTGGTAATCTGCCCGGGAAAGGTTAAGACCCTGGCTACTCATGCAGCAACTGCTGATTGTAAAGAATGGTGGTAAGAATCCTGGCGCATTTAGCTTGTTTACAGTAACTTATAGGTGTACCTACCCCAGCTTAAACAAGTAGAGTGCCGCGCGTAGGCAGTGTTTTGGATAGAGCAAAGTGTAAAGGTGGTGAACTGCTAAAATTTATAGTAACGGAATGCTGACGTTTCGAGCGCATGCTTTCATCAGGGAAAAATGGGTTACGCAGCTTGATGAATTAAATGATGAATTTCACGATTAATTATTTGTACGAGGTAGTCCGGCGTCACTCGACAGACTACACTCTACCTTTCCCGTTTAGAGATTCCCTTTGTATTTTTTCCCGTGAATTATTAATGAATCATTGATTTTTACAAGTTGTTTTTGTGTTGAGACTTTGTTGTTGTGTTTTTTTTATAGTATCTACGAGTGCCGTTGTTTCAAAGGCTAGCGCTGATCCACTTGGTGGTAAACTCTTGTTGGTTGTTGCTTCAGCGGCGGCCATCTTGGTTTTGCTCATTGTAATCGTTGTTGTATGCTTACTTTGGAGAAGGTAGGCGAATTGTTAATTTCACAACACACCAACTCATTCCTGCCTGCATGACCATAAACCCCGCTCTCTCCATAAACCCCTCGTTATCTCGAAGTCCGTTATCTCGAACAAGAGTTGATTTGCCTTCCACATACTGTTTTCTTCATTATTTTACGGGTCGGATAGCGTGGTTCCACTGTAATTGTGATTGCATGCAATAACGCGTTGGAATGTTGTTTAGTTTAACTCTTTAACAGACAATCGTACATTTTGTCTCTACTTATATATTTTACTCCGCCTAACGCCAGACGATTTTACTCGTCAACTGGGGTCTCTTGCAGGCAGGGAAAGAAATATTTAAAATTTTCAACAGGACAGATGTCCTTTGAGGTAAAACATTTGCCGGACTAAGTTTTCTGCAGGAGAAATTTTATTGAAAGAAGTGAAATCAGAGAACTCGAGAAACAAGATCTGCGAATGAATAAGATAATATGTCTTTAGACTCATACCACAGCCACTGTTTACATCTCTACGCTAAACTCCAAACGCACGCGTCAGTTTAGATTAATTCTTATTTCTTACAAAAGCATTCGTATGAGGGATAAGGCGCATACAAATAGGACTTATGCTTGCTGTCAGACAGTGTGTCTACAATCATGGAATAGAACCGGACATCACAAATTTTTAGCGGACTTGTCCGGCACTTTATAGTAAATTTCGACCCCTGCTGCTTGCAGGTACTTGCCTGCTAAATTGTTAGTAAATTATCTCTTAACCATTTAGCAATCGTACATTTAACGCAGGAGACGATTTTACTTGTCGACTGGCAGAAATTTGCCTGCTAAAGGGTTAACCAATCTCATCATAATTTTTATTTTTAGAAGAGTAAGATTGAGGAAACGAAAGCCAGCGCACTTGAGTAAATTGACGCACGAGGAACGCCTACCTATAATGCCGTCGCCAGGAGATCCTGTAGAAATGCAAAGAATGAATCTTGAAACGGAAGGTATTGCCCGCTTTGTTAATATTATGAGTTTGTGTACCAATAATGGGTACTTTCCCCCAAGAAAAAAGAAAAGGGAAACTGGGTGCCAGAGAGGTCTAAAACATTCTGAAGTGTACAGGCTAGGCAAGCTCTATAAGAATTAAATATGGCTACGCCCCCCCCCCCCCGCCCCCCCCCCCCCCCTCCTTTCCTCTCGGATTTAACTGGCATAAACGATCTGCGCGCGGAACAGAATTAAATATATGACCACCGAAATCTGGGATAAGATCGCCGAATTCTGGCTAACTTGGCCATCGCGCCTTATATAATTCGCTTCTTGATGTTTAGGCCCTGTTGACATGATTGAGTGTTCAAGTCAAATCTCGCATGTTGTTTCTCCTTGTTGTGTTTACATGAAGAAAATTGAAAGTTTTCGATCTGATCGAAACGGATGGCTGAAGTCAATCCACGCAGTGGAGTGGATTGAGATTCAAGCTTGAATCGGCTTGAATGTTTCCAACCTGATACATCTAAACACGGTTTCACTTGAAAATGCCTTGATAAACATGCGTGACATTGGTGCGTGTCGTACAGCATGGTGGACATTGAGGAAAGCACAGAAAATAGTGTTCCAAACAGATTGGATTCTCGATGTAAACATCTGCCGGATTGACTTAACTGGCGTTTTTCGGATCCGATTCGACTGCGAACCCGCTTCATGTAAACAGGGCCTTAAGCTGGATTTCCACTAGGCGTAAAATGTCGGGCGCTTTCTAGAAAACTATTCAATTATTCAAGTTACAAAATTGTTGTAACAAAGGCAACATTAACATCTTTTGACCTCTCAGACAGCATACGTTTACCCCCGTCCCCCTTAACAATGTTGTACCACTACAAAACTTTAGCAATTTGTTCTCGATGGCTTTTCATAACATTTTCGTGTATGGAATACCAGCTTTGTTTAGGGGGGGGGGGGGGGGGGGGGCACATAACGATATTGGGAAATTGCATATTTTGTCAATGATTTTAGCAGAAATCCAGCTTTAGTCTCACTTTAATGTCTTTTTTCGGACTCTTCCTTTTTTACTGAAACATTGGTTGTGTGGTGTGTATTTTTTTCTAGGAATGAGAGAACACCCTCCTATCCACATTTCACAGCTTGGTTTCCACATTGAAGATCTACAGGCTAGCAACAATGATTTGTTTACAAGAGAATACGAGGTTTGTTGAACAGTGTAGCATTCTTACTAGATCTTTTCTGGCTAATTGACAAGGGGAGACGGTTAGTGGTGTTATAATGTAACTACGGATGCTGTGCACATGTGCGTTACTAAATTGTTACATTAACGTTGGGTATTGTACATGTAAATTACACAGTCTGCTGTACTTCAGAGCTTGTCTTTTTTACCTTTGTGTCATTTGCCTGTGTCAGCTTACAGTCAAAGCGGATGTTCTTTACCGCACGACCTTGCAATATTGATAGCAACATTGCAAAGTTGACTTGCAAACGGTCCACGGCGATTTCGTGGCAAGTTGCTAAACATTCCCATTTTAAATATCGAACTTCACATAATATGAAGTTCTATTGAAAGTCGGAACAACTAACTCTAAGTAAACTTCATGTTATGTGAAATTTGATATTTGAAATGCGAATTTTTAGCAACTTGCCAAGAAATCGCCGTGTACCGATTGCAAGTCAACATTGCAATGTTGCTATCAATATTCAGGCAAGGTCGCGCGGTAAAGAACATCCGGTTTGACTATAAAGACAGGAATTGTCTAGCCGTTTCACTAAACAGCTAAAAAGCTTCATGTATACATAAATGATTTACGGGAATGGCAGAAGTGTAGAATATTTTCACTTGGAGAAATATTCATTTTTATATAGCTCAAATTAAGAAAACGGCGGCCGCCATCTTTTTGACTGATTTGTCAATTTTCGACTCGCTTGTCAATTTTCGGCTGGTTTGTCAATCGTTCGTTCGTTCGTTCGTTCGTTCGTTCGTTCGTTCGTTCGTTCGTTCGTTCGTTCGTTCGTTCGTTCGTTCGTTCGTTCGTTCGTTCGTTCGTTCGTTCGTTCGTTCGTTCGTTCGTTCGTTCGTTCGTTCGTTCGTTCGTTCGTTTGTTTGTGCTGAATTAATAGCCACGACAACGCCCTTTAGGACTGGGCTTGGTTGCTGCGTTTATAAGACTGCAAAATCGTCACTCTGAAACACGTTTGTTTTTTGGTTGTTTTTTTTTTTTTAGTCGATAGATCCGGGTATGACATTCATTTCTGAAGCATCAGCTCGTCATTTGAACCAGTCGAAGAATCGTTATCCAAACATCGTACCATGTGAGTAGATTATTACTGCTTGAACAGGCGAACCGAGTCCATGATGCACGATTACAAACTGAATGAGCATTTCCAAATTATCTCACGCTTTTAATAAAAAACAAGACGCCTGCGCAGGCGTTCACTCGGGCCACTGATTTCTGAAAGCTTCGCGTAGCCTGTGCGTACTCTAGCAAGACAAGGTATTTGCTCTATTCGGTGCTTATTATTATACTTGCATTTTGTAGTTGTCGGACTATAAAACAGCAAGGCCAGGACCACGTACTAGGTCTACCGCGATCGCTGGCGTGTGCAGTTGTAAACATTGTAAAGCCTTTGTAAGCATGTTTATGATGAATTGAAGACAATTGTCAGCCGCATTACTGATCAACTATAACTCGGTCACTTGCAAAGCTATTCAAACAAGTAAACAACTGAGAAACAGTGAAATGTCTTTCAAATATTCAAAAACATCGATAAAATGACAATAAAAGCTTCGTTCAAAAGAGATAACCACTGATCATCTGGAGACAACTCGGATTATTAAACATGACTGTTCTTTGACGTCCTTCACTCCTTCAGTTTAAAGTTTCCAATTATTTTTAATACACCTTGATTCGCTGACAGTCCGACTACTCTGACATCTTTGTTTGAGACGAAACATCGATAAAATGGCAAGAAAAACTTCGTTCAAGAGACAACTCGCCATGAAAGTGAAATCTCGGTTTCGCAAAGCCTGTCGGGTCAAGTTTGTCGACAAAAAATAACAGAGCCAAAATTTAGACTCGGCTACCACAGGTAGCCCGAGTAATAAAAAAATTAACAGATCCTTTACCATTATCTTAATTTGCTGCAAGTCTAAAAACTGTCAAAGATGATTGCTCAGTTCAAATTTAGAAATTTATTAACTTTGTAAATGGCCTCAGTTCACCAATTTTAGTAGTAATTGTTTAAAATGTTCTTTTCAACTTTGCGAGATTTAATTCAAGTTTTCTTTCACCGTTTTTAGACGACCACACACGAGTTGTTTCTTCAAGAGACAACCGGGTTCCTCGATTCCGACTACATCAATGCAAACTTTATGGCTGTAAGTACTTTATCTTTGACCACAGGAATGTAGCTTAAACGCAATTCTTTTGTTTGAGTGGTTGGGTATTGTATATAACCTTTATTTAATAATTCGATTATGAGGTTGAAATTTCTCTGAGGGAATGCTTGACGAGAGAAGAAGCTTTGGTTTGAACAGTTGTTTGATTAATTTATCTTTTACATTTATTTGCAAACTATTATATAATGTTAATAAGTGACGTCAAACTCAAAGCATAATAGATGTGATGTGCGATAGCGCTGTTTCAAGATTATCAACCTAATCGGAGCTCGAGGCAACTTGAGAGGGAATAATCTAATTGTTTTAGTAGAAACTATAAACTTGTGTACCTTAGTTCTTCCGCATTATTTCAAAAAAACGAAGCGTAACCGTTGTTTTTGTGTGAAAACCAAGGTAAAACAAATCTTTTACGAACCTCCTTGTTGATTTACTGCATGACCGCGCGGATCCTGGTACTCAATTTCCTACTCGCTATCTATCGACGAATATAGATATCGGTAGAGTTAAGAAATGGTTCATGGTTTGGCGTGCTCCATCGAGTTGTGGATGCACCCAGAAAGTTGGGAGAGCACGAAAAAAGCGTAAGAGTTGGTCGAGGCGATGCCGAGTGCTCTCCAACTTCCCAAGTGAATCCATAATTCAATGGAGTACGCTAAATCATGAACCATTTCTTTTATAACAGAGAATCAGACACAAAACAACGGAAAACAATATTTATTTCGCTGATTAAAAATGAGTTTCTCATTACGTTTGAAATTGCCGTGCTCCATCGAGTTATGGACGCACGCGGTAGCCAATCAGAAACGCCGTTATATTACATCTATGTTATAATAGCCAATCTGCAATAGTATACTACTAATTACAGTTAGTGGGTTACAATGGAATAAATTATTAGATTGTAATAACACTGTAAGCACATTATTGCTTATAAGTTTCAACGTGAGAATCGGCTGTATCGTTAATTTTGATTTGATTTTGACAATATTGCGCCAGCATTGCGAGGATAATACCACTGTGTATCAAACTTGAACTCAAAATGGCGGCTTACAAAACCACAAATTTTTAAAATGACAGCGTTATATCTTTTTTTAGTACGTTAGCTGGTATCGTAAAACTATTAACATTTCCAAACATTATAATCAAGAGCTTTTAATTTAAACTTATTTTTTACTGCAGTTTGACCTTTAACGTAAAACTTATCTGTTCTGTTTGTAGGGCTATAGGAAACAAAATGCTTATATCGCTACCCAAGGTTTGTAGATGCAATATAAATATACACGATAAAACCTGAACCGTAATTCACATTCGTAAAACAAGTCTTGGTGTTATGTTGTGTTTACAAATAGACTGTTATCAAAACAGTATACCTGTACTCTCGTGTTTTCTTTATTTAGCTCCTCTTGGAAACACGATAAACGACTTCTGGCTAATGATTTGGGAACAAGACGCACGAACAATTATTATGATGACAAAACTTACAAGAAAAAGGAAGGGTTGGTATTTGTTTTGTTATTTTCTAACTAATAACCCGTTCTTTTTTTTAAACTTTATATGTCGTTCTTTTTCTTCACAATGAAAAAAATGATAAAAATGATAAAATACAGAATATACCATTCACGTATTCCATTAACATGTGAATTGGGTAATATTTCTGCTGTAACGGAACACTGCGTATGCAAATTATGCCTACATTATATCATCCTCATTACCATTTTCGAAATACAAACCTCAATATAACAACAAATAAAAGTTCAAATCAAAAAAATATTTTGGCATTCAACTATACACATTAAATAGAATCAATATGCAGTAATATCATATTTGGGTTTATAAGCACTTTACTGAATAGGTTATAGGTTGCAGATATTCTGTGATCGAATATGCTTGTCAGGTGTACCATTATGCTTTACCGGAATACTTAAGCGACGATCTAGAACGGTTACAACGTCGAGCTCTTCGTATTATCCATCCATTCCTATCCTATTCGCAAGCCATGATCACCGCTGGATTAATCACGCTCAGAGAACGCCGTCGAATTCTGTGCGAGAAACTGTTTAAAAACATTGTATCTGATCCAACTCACAAGCTTCATTCTTTACTACCGCCCAAGAACCTTAAACCTTATAACCTCAGATCCAATAGTCCCTTTTCTATCCCTTTTAGCAAAACGAACCGTTTTAAAAAATTGCTTTATTAACGCTTCTATTTAATAGCAACTTTTAGGACTATAGAACTCTAATTACCTTATATCTAGAATAATTCTAACTTTTTAGCATGAATAAGCTTGTAAAAACTCGAGTAATTCGGTGGTATTTGTTATATCACTGCTAGTCGATTTTATTAATTAAAGTTAAAGAAAATAATCCCTGTCTGCGGTTCAGATATGTTTTTTGAGTATTTGAGCTTTACGAACGTCTACCAAAAGTGTTACAATACACTAAACTCGCAAACGTAGCCACATGCACCACATATATAGGTACAACTCATATGAAGAATTGAGGAAACTGGGCATAAAATGTCATTAAAATATTCAAGCGGTTTATCATAAGAAAAGAAAAAAAACCCACACAAATGCCTACATTGACGTCATCCTCATTAACATTTTGGAAATACAAACCCCAATATAACAACAAATAGAAGTTCAAGTCGGAAAATATTTGGGCATTAACTATTCACATTACATAGAATCCATATCAGTAATATCTTATTTGAGTTTATAGACACTTTAATGCCAGGTTAGATGATTAGAGGCGCGTCTAACCGGTTATTAGAAGGTCGCAGGTTTGATCCCTGTTTGGGGCTCAAATATTTTTCTGAGTACTTAAGCTTGGCGAACGTCTAAAAAAACGTCTGTTAAATCGTGAATTTTCTAAATTTAGAGATGGACTCATCCAGAAACATCCCACATATGCTTTTCCCTATTGGTTTGCTCATCAGAAGGTATTGGGTGTATTTCGAATTTTTTAAATATTTTTTTTCTTCAGATCAAGTGCGATCAATACTGGCCTAACCAAGTTTCAGAAAAATTTGGTAATGTCTCTGTCACATTCGTGGAAACAGTAGAGTTGGCTCACTATACTGTGCGCACTTTTAGACTGTGCAAGGTAAATAACGACAGTAAATTTACTAAGTAGACAGCAACAATAACAATAAATAATTTTGGCAATCCGATAAGGTCTAATGGCCTAATAGATTACGACTTTTAAACTAAACACAAACAGCAACTTTCATACATACAACACAAGGACAAGCAACAACTTACATCTACCAAAAGCCAACACAAATTGGGGAAAGCAGAAACTCATTTGCCATGCTTCAAACGACTTCAACAACTTAGACAATAAAACGAAAACTACGGACTCGCTACTAAGATTTAAGACTACTTAATACACAAATCTATCAATAACTGACTAATTGACCACGACTAACTGATCGACCGACCAACGAACGAACGAACGAACCGACTAACCCGCCGTCAATTTATTATATTGTTGAAATTTAGTTGAAATTTTTATATATGTTATGTTATTGTTGTATTGTGTCTTAATATGTAACAGGACCCCTGTAGAAATATCATTAAATCCAAGGGGGATAATGATAACAAGGATCATGATGACAAGGATGATGAAGAGGGGGTGATGTTAAAGAGGAAGAGGTTGCTGAAAAACAGGAAGATGAAAAGGGATATTGATGGGAGGAATGTGATGAAGTGGATGATGGTGTTAAAGAAAAGGGCAATGATGATTAAAATGTTGTTGATGATGGTGATGCTGATGATGGTGATATCGATGATGATAAGGAGGAGGAATAAGATGGTCATGACGCATGCGGAGGTTGATGGTGATGATAAAGAGTATAATGCGATTATAATAGTAAGAGCGACAGCGATACCCAAAGTGATAGCTATACAGACATAGGCATAGACATAGACGTAGACGTAGACAGACATAGACATATACATGGGCATAGACATATGGACATAGACATGGGCATAGACATAGACATGGGCATAGACATGGGCATAGACATAGACAGAGACAGAGACATAGACAGACATAGACAGAGACATAGACAGAGACAGAGACATAGACAGACATAGACATAGACATAGACAGAGACATAGACATAGACATAGTCATACTATATAGACAGACATACTATATAGACATAGTGATAGTGATAGTAGTGAGAATAATTTATGCCTAGGCGCATATGTTTTACATAATCTAAAAACTGCAGTTCTTGATAATATTTTATCCCGTTTAAAATACATGGTTATACTTGTTTTAAGGATGGTCATTCTGATCAATCAAGAGAAATAAAACAATTCCAGTATACTGCCTGGCCAGACCATGGTGTCCCACATTATTCAACGTCTTTACTATGTTTCATAAGAAAAGTAAGATTATCTAACCCACCCGAAGCAGGACCAATGGTTGTTCATTGCAGGTATATTCTATCATAGATAGTAAAATAAATCTATTTTATTTCTTATGGTTCTATTACAATCTTTTTCAATCTTTCAATCCGTTTGGGCTTACACTTTTCCTCGGAAAAATTGTGTCAAATTGGCGGTGTGTAGGTGTAAGGTGGCTTTCTACTGAAAAGTTGAAGAAATGCAAGTTTTAACGTCATAAAAGTGCTCATGAATATTTTGAAAAAGAATGAAACTAACGTTATGCATAAAATAACGTTCAGGACATCAAATACTGTTAACTGATAACGTGTTTCAGCTGTTGCTATGACAACAGTGACGTTTCAAAATGGCGGTAAATTTACATTTAATTCAATATATTTCAAAAACGAGTTGGGTGACCCCCAAATAATTTCTTTAAATCAATAGGCGGATTTAAAAAAATTCTGTAGATCCAATTTTTTTATCGAAGAAAAATTATGGTTAGTTTCAGAAATTGAAAAATTATGGTTTTCTATTTTTCAAAAAAATTGGATCAACAGAATTTTTTTTAAATCTAACTATTGATTACTTAAACTTAAAGAAATGTTTTGATGCAAAAAAAATTGGGGGTTACCGAACTCGTTTTTGAAATAAATTGGATTAAATGTAGATTTACGGCCATTTTGAAACGTCGCTGTTGTCTAAACAGTACTGTTAACAGTATTTGATGCCCTGAACGTTATTCTATGTATAAAGCCTGGCCAAACGCATTCAACATTTCATGCAACATCGTTCAACATTGTTGAACGCATGTTGAACGAAAATTTGAACATGTTCAAATTTCGTTCAACATCATTCAACACCATTCAACAACGTTCAACATCATTCAACAGGGTGGCCAAACGCTTTCAACATGTTGAATCACGGTTGAATTCAATAATGTTGAACGATGTTGCATGAAATGTTGAAAGCGTTTGGCCAGGCCTTAACGTTAGTTTTACTCTTTTCCAAAATATTCATGAGCGCTTCCTGAGGTTGAAACGTGCATTTTTTTCCACTTTTGAAGAAATAGTAGGGAGCCACCTTAATTGCTTCCTTCTCTGACCGTGTATTTATGATAATAATAATGGTCTTTAATTAGAATACATCAAACGTGTATCTTTACAATCATATTACTCCTAAGGATTTTTCAATATGGCCGTGTCGAGGCATATCAAAGGCGCTTTAAGCAGCCGCCATACGACACAGTTCAGACCACGGATCCCTGCTAAGCCCTAGGTGTTGATTTTACGGAGGGAGAAAAACCGGAGAACCCGGCGAAAAACCCTCGGAGCACAGGAGAGACCAACTAAACTCTACTCACATGAGTCCCAAGCTCGAGAACGGGGCTGTTCCCAGACGGTCACCCATCCAAGTACTAACCCCGTTCAACCGGGCTTAACTATTGGTGAGAGGCAGCGTCCTAACAGCACACGCCATCCGTGCTCCTCGAAGGGTTGTTTAACTCTTTGCCTACCGTGTGGCTCGTTTTTCGAACGAAGCAGACTTTAGTATTTTACTCTTGTCTAACGCCAGACGATTTTACTTGTCAAGAAGAGAGCCCTCTGAAGACTCTGAAGTGAACGTGTTAAATGCATGGTGGAGTGAATCATTTAGGTAGCACTAGATGGTTGTTATATTGGGTTTATGTGATAATCTAGCGCGGACAATTTCATCTGGGTCACTCTGCAACAAAGCTACAGCGTTTTTCTTTTGTTTTGTTTTGTTATAAAGTGCTGGTGTTGGCAGGACTGGAGTGTTTATTGTCATAGACTCCATGCTTGAACGAATCAGACGAGAGCAAACAGTCGACGTATATGGTCACGTGACACTTTTGCGATCACAAAGAAATAACATGGTTCAAACGGAGGTATGTGTTTCAGGTGTGCAACACCTAAATTTGGTGGTAGCTGCCTGTGGTAATTCTTTGTGAGGGGAAGAAGTGGTGATGCACCTAACCAACTATGTACCGTAGATTCAATTCATGAGTCATATATCACTAGTAGTACATAAATGGAGAACAGCAATCAGCAATATTAACTGATAGAGTTACCCTGTATAAATTAAGCTATCTTTTCTCTGACTTCGATGTTTGTACAGGATAATTAAAGTGTTTATGCAACGAAAAATTCAGTTCGAAATAAATTATCTTGCTTGTAAGAACTATTAGAAATTATAAAGATTGTTCTTTACAACTCTTTAATATTTCACTTTGTTCTTCAGATATTAAAATTTTTAAATGTTCCTCGCTTTTGACGTCACGCATAATGACTTACTAAAAAAGCCTTTATATCTTTAAGACTATCAAATCACGTCACTCGAAACGTAAACTAACCTTTAGTATCATAGGATACACCAACACACATAACACATACACAAATGCACAGTTTCATAATTTCGTTACATAATCCATATATACAGGCTTTTTAGTAAGTCATGAAGTGTGACGTCAAAGTGAGGATCATTTACATAATATTAAAGTGCTTATGAAATGAAATTTTTGCTTTTTATATTATTTGATAATATAAAAATATAGAAAATTCTGATATTCGTACAAATGTTCATTTAATATTTACGTCTTTGGAAAACACTTTATTTTTCAGTTCAAAGTTGATAGCTAGGGCCGTGAAACGTCAACACAATAACGCGGCCACAACAACTATTTGACGTCACACGGTGGATCATTGTCATAAATTTGTTTAGTCTTGATCCACCTTGTGACGTCACAGGTATTGTTACACAAAGTGAGCATATGTAGCAATATCAGCGATTTCTATATTTTTATATTATGAAAAAAAGAAATTAGCGAAAATTTAATTTCATAAGCACTTTAATGTCTAAAGAACGAAGTGAGATATGAAAGGGTTGTAAACGCCAAGAGAGTTTATTTCGCACTGAATTTTTTACTGCATAAACACTTCCAAGAAGAAAAAAACATGCATTCATGCAAATAAACCGTGTTGACATTTTTTTTATCATTTGATGTACAGTATTAAAATATTATTCTGACAGCAGATGATTAAATAATTAATATAAAATTAGCTAATAAATTCCCAACTCAGCCAGGTGAAGAATCAGACAGGTGAAGAATTAGACATAGTTTAACGCTACTCTGGCTTAAAAGTTTTTTGAACGTAGCTTAAAAAGTTACTGTTCATAACTCAACGTTTCGACACTCGAACTAGTGTTTTCATCATGGGTGATCGTTGTGAAGACAGGTCCCATATTTATACTCTCATACAACCATTGATAACGTTACCTATCAACAAGATGCAAATATCAAAATTGCATCTTGTTGATAGGTAACGAGAGTATAAATATGGGACCCGTCTTCACAACGATTACCCCTCATGAAGACACTAGATCGGAGTGTCGAAACGTTGGGTCATGAACAGTAACTTTTGCTACGTTCAAAAAACCACGTCTGATAAAGTTAGCTGTAAAGTTTTTGAAATATGGCTAATTATTGGGGTATTGTTGAACGGGTAATGTTCCGGATTTAGCTTAATGGTGTACTGCGCCCCCTTTTTTTATCTGAAAAAAAAACCAACCCTGATTTTAATGTATCTCTATTTGGTTACTTCTCAGGACCAGTATATATTTATTCATCAAACATTATTGGAAGCTGTGTTCTTTGGAAACACGGAAATACAAGCTTCGGATCTTTCCCAATATTACAAGAAATTGAACGAAATTCGAGAGAATGAAACAACAAATATAGAAGAACACTTTAAGGTGAGTTTATTGAGTATAGAAAAGATCAGAAAATAAAATAGCCAAATGGTTTTTAATGGTCACTGTTTACATACATTTCTACATAATGTAATGTCTCGATTTCAAGCATGCCCATCTCCGCTCGGTGAGTTGACGACTCTCCCACTCCCATAGGGTGGGAAACGTGCTAATGTGTCTAAATAGGGGATGTTTTATTGGTTGTTGTTTTTAAAGTAGCACGACTTAAAGCAAGCAGACGCGTATCCCCTCGCTCTAGATCGAGTTTTAAAAGTTCGATCTTTGGCACACGGCACATTTTATATTATCCTTTACTCCGTTAAGTCTTTGACTTCTCTTATTTCTTTACTTCTTTCTTTCTTTCTTTCTTTCTTTCTTTCTTTCTTTCTTTCTTTTCTTTCTTTCTTTCTTTCTTTCTTCTTTCTTTCTTTCTTTCTTTCTTTCTTTCTTTCTTTCTTTCTTTCTTTCTCTCTCTTTCTCTCTCTTTCTCTCTCTCTTTCTCTCTCTTTCTTTTTTCTCTCTTTCTCTCTCTTTCTCTCTCTTTCTCTCTCTTTCTCTCTTTCTCTCTCACTCTTTCTCTCTCTTTCTCTCTTCTCTCTCTCTTTGCTATTCCACTTTGCAACATGTTTAATTTATCAATCCAAATTAGCATATTCCCAAGTGACTGGAAACTCGCTAAGGTTATTCCCGTATATAAAAGTGGTATTAAGGAAGACGTCAACAATTATAAGGCCTATCTCTTTAATCTCAGCAGTCGCAAAAGTTTTCGAGAGAATTGTATATGACCAACTCTATGAATATGTTTCTAAAAATAATTTACTATCTAATGCTCAATCTGGATTTAGGCCATCGCACTCTTCAGCAATAGCATTATTAGATGCTACGATAGAGTGGTTTAATAATATGGACCAAGGACGGTTAAACTCTGTGGTTTATTTAGATTTGGCCAAAGCTTTTGATACAGTTGACCATAATATTTTAATACACAAATTATCACTTTATGGTGTATGCGATTCGTCCTTGAATTGGTTTTAAATCCTTGAATTGGTTTAAGTCCTATATTACGACTCGTGTACAAAGATGTATTGTAAATGGTCACTTGTCTGAGCAAAAAACGCTAAAATGTGGTGTGCCACAGGGCTCGATCCTCGGTCCATTATTGTTTTTAATCTACATAAATGATCTCCCTTGTTGTTTAGAGAATTATAATGCTAGATTGTATGCCGATGACACTAACATAACAACAAACGGGTTCGTCAATTGTAGAAATAACCAATTCTGCTGAAGCTGACTTACAAAATATTAAGGAATGGCTAATGACTAATAAACTCAGTTTAAATGTCACCAAAACAGAACAGATGTTCATTGGATCAGATCATAACCTAAGTAAGATTAGAGAAGACACACCGATACTTTTAGACAATAAACCTATTAAAAGGGTCAAGGCATCAAAATCTCTAGGTATCTACATTGATGAAAGGTTGTCTTGGCATGACCAAATAAATGAAATGTAAAAAAAAATAACAAAAGCAATTGGGGGACTACGTCAAGTAAGACAGTTTGTGCCTATACAAACTGCCATAATAATGTACAAGTCTTTAATCCAACCGCTTTTTGATTATTGTGACATTGTTTGGGATAATATGCCTTTAACAACAGGTGAGAGATTGCAAAAATTACAAAATCGTGCTGCTCGTGTTATTACCTGTCAAAGTTATGAAGTCAGATCCAATGACATCCTTCAAACAATTAGGATGGAAAACATTGTCTGAGAGGCGATATATTCACAAGGCTAACATGTTTAAAATATTCCATGGTAACGCACCTAGTTATTTGATGGAGTATTTTACTAAGTCTACTGTGAATAATGCATATGATCTGAGAAATAGAGATAACTGTTTAGTTCTTCCGAAACCACGAACCGAATACCTTAAGAAGAGTTTTCAGTAGGCGGGCGCCAAATTATGGAATAATCTCCCACCTGATATCAGATCACAAAATAATTTTAGTACTTTTAAACGAGAAATAATCGATAATTATTTGTAAATACCCGTTTTATTTTTATGAATATCGATCCTTCAAAATGTAATAGTATTATATAGGTAATCGTATTGTATAGTTCCAATTTTAATGTTTTTAGCTAGTGTAGTTTTTAACCAATAAATAAATCTATTGAGACTGGCATATTTCCTTCTCAATGGAAATATGCTAAGGTATTTCCATTGTTTCAAAGCTAATGATCGAACGGACCGGTTTAACTATAGGCCAATATCAGTTTTTGCCTATGTTATCCAAGATATGCGAAAGAATAGTATATGATCAAACTCTATATGTATCTATCTAATAATAATATTTTAAATAAATATCAATCCGGATTCCGTTCTCTTCATTCAACAGTTACTGCTTTACTAGATGCAACCAATGAGTGGTACCTGAATATGGATAATGACATGATAAATTTAATAACATTCCTGGATCTAGGCATTTGATACGGTTTCCCATCATATCCTGTTAGAAAAAACTAAATTTTACGGCATCTGTGGAAAATCTCTTGACTGGTTTGCATCATATTTGTCAAATAGACGCAAAGTTGTGTTGTAGAAGGACATATTTCAAAACCTCAAAAAATAACTTGCGGTGTTCCACAAGGGTCTATTTTGGGGCCATTACTGTTCTTATTGTTTATTAATGATTTGCCTGCATGTCTGCAATATACAAAAGCACGCATGTATGCAGATGATACCTCATTAAGTGCTGCCTCTAAATCAACTAGTGAATTGCAATTTCACGTCAAGTGTGATCTTGACAGTGTTCACAAATGGCTCAAAGCTAGTGACTAAAACTGAATACATGTATATTGCTACATCATTTAAATTGGCCAATTTAGGTAGAGTTTTTCCAATTACGATAGGAAATCAACCGATTAACCGAGGGGTATATTTTGATGAAAATATGTCCTGGAGTAAACATATAGATCATTTAAGCAAAAAAGTTTGTCGTTCTATTAATGGTCCTTAAACAAGCACGGAAATTTGTACCAAAACAAACTCTTGTTTCCATTTATAATGCACTTACTCAGCCTTATTTTGACTATTGTGATACTGTTTGGGGAAACCTAAGTAAAGGTCCCTCATCCTGTTTGCAAAAACTTCAAAATCGTGCGGCTCGTATTATTACTTTTCAAGGTTATGATACGAGATCTGCTGATATATTAGAAGAATTAAATTGGGAAAATTTATCACAAACAAGAGACAAACATTTATGCTTAATGGTTTATAAAGCTCTAAATAATAAAGTTCCTGGTTATTTAAATGACCTTTTTGTTAAGTGCTCAGATTATATTTCTTACAGGTCTAAACTTAGGGACAGTGAAATAAATTTAGCATTAACTCGAGCTCCCAGAACTGAATGTTTTAAGGGAAGCTTCTCGTATAGAGGTGTGCAAATGTGGAATTCTCTTCCACACGATTTTAAAATACCGCAATCACTAACTACTTTTAAAAACAAATTGTCTGATTTGAAAAATTGTCATTGTGTATCTTAATTGTTTATAATTATCTATTGTATATTTTTATTTTATAAAATTTGTAAAAATATTTAATATATATGTATATATTATCATACGGCTTTCATGTAAAGAAGTGTCAACTTATGAAACTACCGTATTGAAATAAAAGTGAATCAAATCAAAAGTGAATCAAATCAAATCTCTCTTTCTCTCTCTTTCTCTCTCTTTCTCTCTCTTTCTCTATTTCTTTCTTTATTTCTTTATTTCTTTTCTTTCTTTTCTTTCTTTTCTTTCTTTTCTTTCTTTCTTTCTTTATTTATTCGCTCACTTACTTTTTTATTTTTCTAATTTTCTTTTGTGTAGCAATTAAGCGTTACTAACCATCCACATCGGTTTGTTACCGCTGTCCTTCCTGTGAACAAACTAAAGAACAGATTCGCTAAAATCCTTCCGTGTAAGTAGTTAAATAGTGCTGCTGTATATTCCGTATGATCGTTATATTGTATTAGTTAAACCCATATCTTTATCGGAATATGTGAATATTATGTATGGTTCAGCCAGCCAGTAGGTAGGTCGGTCGGTCGGTCGGTCAGGGTTTGTTTTGTATATTTTGTAACCTTTCCTTATCTTCGCCCTCTTCAGATGAACAATCAAGAGTAGATCTCGTACCAGTACGAGGAAATGACGGATCTAACTACATCAATGCTAGTTTTATCGATGTAAGTAGTACTATTTACTGACACTACTGATAATGTAATACTTAATCAGAGAAGCCAATTAAGTTACGCCGCCTTTCAACAGTTTTTGTAAAAAGCTTGTTTGAATAATTAGTCAGATGAATAATTAGTACCAGATATCATTACAGCATTGGGCATGCGTATTGATGCAGTATCAATCCCACATTTTATGCTCAACGTTCAGTGTAATAAAGTGCTGACTCAACCAAAAGATTTTGATGATTTTCATTGGTTTGCCTTCCTCTCATAAACTACGTGGAGCGAAAAGCAAACCCTTGCTCTCCTTCTCGCATGTGGGCGCTACCGGCGTTACCGTAGGAGATAGTTGTAGCAGGCACCCTATGAATTTATAATGAGGGATTTATGGGATATAAATCCCTCAAAAAAACAAAGAAAACCGACTTGATCGTGTTTTAAGTTATATTTGGCATTTTATTGGATTGAACTACATGTTCTAAGGTTTTTTGGTGAGGACACCGTCATGCGATGCTGGTATGAAAAAGTTAAATACAGTCGCACTGCGTTTAGAGTTGGAGGGACTGACTTGGTTGTATGTTGTGTAATTGTTAGGGATATAAACAACGTCGAGCGTACATTGCCGCGCAAGGACCGCTGGAAGACACCGTCAACGACCTTCTGGAGGATGATCATGGAAAAGAAAAGTAACATCATTGTAATGCTTTCTGGAACAAGTGAAAATGACCAAGTATGTTATAAAATTATTAAATACTCTGTTATGTTGTTGTTGTTGTTGTTGTTGTTGTTGTTGTTTTTGTTGTTGTTGTTGTTGTTGTTGTTGTTGTTGTTGTTGTTGTTGTTGTTGTTGTTGTTGTTAAAGTACCTATGAAGCGTAAATTAAGTCTGTCTTATTTGAAAGAACATTTAACATTACAAAGTAACATCTTTTGCAGTTTTTCGTTTCCTTGGTTCGTTGTTGAGGTATTTCAAGTTGTTTGATATGCAAATTAAACATTTTGACGTCACATGTGCATAATGAGTTATCAGAGAAAGTTGTGTACTGTCTGTTGCTATTACGAAATCAAATTAATTCGAAGGAAGCATGTGAGTGATAGTAGCGAAGATATATAAGTCACGTCAAGATGTTCAATTTGCGTATCAAACAACCTGAAATGTCTCAACAACAAAGCAAGAAAAGAAAAAACTGCAAAAAGATGTTACTTTGTCATTTTAAGTGTTTTGAAATAAGCCAGACTTAATTTTCGCTTCATAGGCACTTTAACCATAATCTACGAATGTAATCTTTGAATGTAAAATCGATATACGAGTGTATTATCTTGTTGCTCTTATATTATCTGTATGATCATTTATTATTCAGTAACCTTACAGTACACATATTCCAAATTATTGTAGGATATGTCAGCCGTATATTGGCCAATAGAAAAATCCGCAAAGTATCATTTCTATATCGTTGATCCAGTGTCAGTGGAGGAAACCCCAAATTTTACTTTGCGACAATTTAAAGTAAACGATATGATGGTAAGTGTTATCGAGCGAGTTAACAAAAAATAAACGAACGAATTGACGGACGGATTTATGGACAGACAGACAGACAGACAGACAGACAGACAGACAGACAGACAGACAGACAGACAGACAGACAGACAGACAGACAGACAGACAGACAGACAGACAGACACAGACAGACACAGACAGACAGACAGACAGACAGACAGACAGACAGACAGACAGACACAGACAGTCACAGACAGACACAGACAGACACAGACAGACACAGACAGACAGACAGACAGACAGACAGACAGACAGACAGACAGACAGACAGACAGACAGACACAGACAGACACAGCAGACAGACACAGACAGACAGACACAGACAGACAGACAGACAGGACAGACACAGACAGACACAGACAGACACAGACAGACACAGACAGACACAGACAGACACAGACAGACACAGACAGACACAGACAGACAGACAGACAGACAGACAGACTACAATCTCAGACAATAATGTTGGGACACTTCCCCCTTGTGTCCCGCCAAATACGTACAAGTAATGGGAGTGAACAAACTTTGAAGTGTGTTGGTGGTCGCAGTCAATCCACCGAGATTCGGAGAACAAAGGCACGGCGGCCATGTTGGCCAGTAAGTGCGATAGCACCTTACGGCTATTTTCCAATAGGTGACTTTTTTTCGCGCGAAGCGATTCCTCTTTTTGTTGTATAAGCTGTGGATTGGAATTAATTAAAAATCTGTTCAATACTGACAATAGAAAGTCGATATGTGCAAAGAAATCGGCTAGTGAAAAACCGCCTTAACTGTACACCACCCTGTTACCGTGTTTTTTCAACCCAGTAACTCAGTTATAGTAAACTACTTGTCGAACATCAACGCTGATATACGCGAGTGATATTGGAAATTTTAAAATTATATCCAGGTAAGCGTCGCGCATGCTAAAAAAATACACGATTTCGGCGAATTTTCCTTCTTTTCGCCTCGGAAGATGCAAAAGATGCTCTGGTCGCATCGTGCAATGCTTCGTACGAGGTTAACCCTTTCAACCCTAGGAACCTCCCAATGATGAGCAAAATCGTTTTGCGTTAGCCAGAGTAAAATACTAAAAAGGACTTCAGAGTTGAGACGGCTAAATATTACATTAATATACTCATTGATCGTTGAGCGTTTGTTTATCCAAGTCTTCTCAATTTCACACAGAGTTCGTGTCCAAGTCTTATTAAGCTTTTCCAATTGAGAAAAATGGTCAGACAGAGGCAAACCGCAAAGCTACAAAGGAATCCTTGATCTCATTGGCCAAGTTCATACAGCACGAAACAACGACACAAAAGGACCAGTTGTTGTTCACTGCGGGTAAGAATCATTTGAAAGTGTGTGTTGTTTGTCCTTGTTTATTTTTAAAAACACATTAGAATTACTCTAAGCGGTCACCTGGTTTTAAAAAAACGACCACCCTTTTTAAGCCACCATCTCTCCTAAGTGATCACCTGTCTTAAGTGTCCACCTCTCTTAAGAGACCACCATTCCTAAGTCACCATCTCTCCTAAGTGACCACCTTTCTTAAAGTCTTCGTTAAGATTTGAAGGGTCATTTCGGTAAAGCGCTCTCAATTCGTCCAAATTTATACCACAAAAATAAAATAGATATCGTTAGAAAGCTATTAATTTGTAGAATACAATGTTGTGTTTGATTTTGCGGTAAACACAAGCCAATAATAGTTTCAAATTTTTCAAGTAAAACCAGAGGACTTCACTTGGGGCAACTTAAGAACAAAGCGTTTCATTTTGTTCAAAAAAAAATTTCGCAGTTCGATTCCGAGATAAATTTCCAGCAAAACGGTGTCAACATTTTTTTATTTATTACCTGGCTTCGATTTTATGACTTATTTTGTCCGAATGTTGGTCGAAAAACAGCATTTTCAATGGTCGTCAATCACATCAGCAAAACTCGACATATCAAAAAACGCTGACACCGTTTTGCTGGAAATTTATCTCGGAATTGAACGGCAAAAAAAATATTTTGAACAAAATAAAACGCTTTGTTCTTAAGTCGCCCCGAGTTTGTGTTTATCGCAACACAACATTGTATTTTACAAATTAATAGCTTTCTAACGATATCTATTTTATTTTTGTGGCATAAATTCTGACGAATTGAGAGCGCTTTACCGAAATCACCCGGCAAACCTTTCCTATGTTACCACTTCTTATAAAAGACTACCTTTCCTAAGTACCATCTTTCCGAAGTGACCACCTCTTAAGAGACTACCTTTTGTAACTGATCATCACCTCTCCTGTGAGACCACCTTTTCTAAGTAAGCACCTTTTCTAAGTCTCCACCTCTTCTAAGAGTCCTTTTTTCCTACCTATGTGACCACCTAAGTGAGTAGCGAGGTTAAGTTCGACTTCCGATGCGAGTACCAATACTGAATACGGTTCTGATCATGCGCAGTAGATCATTTAACGACGGCGTATGGGATTTCGGTAAGTCAACACTTCCGAAGTAGACCGAATTTCGGAAGTCAGTTTGATGGGATGATGTAGACCGAATATGGGATCCGGTCGCTCTAATTTCCTTAGCTGGGAAAGGAAGGAGCTGTTCTTCGTCTAATTTCATCGTCATATGCTTGCAGAAGTAAGACGTCTTCGAGGTTTATATTACCCGCCATGCTTCACAGTTTTACTATTCGCATTCGAATTCGAAAGCTTATTGGATTTCGAATACGACAACAAATCGGAAGCGGAAGTGCAGAATTTCGGTATTGGTATTCGCATCGGATGTCGGGCTTAAACCCCCCCCCCCCCCCCCCCCACCCCCCCCCCCCCACCCCCCCCCCCCCCCACCCCCCCCCCCCCCACACACACACACACACAGTATCCTTTCACTGTAAGTACTACCTCTCCTAAGAGACCACCATTCTTAAGCCACTATCTCAAGCCTGGTTTCCATATAGCCGTAAGAGTCGGCGGCATGTCTACGGCAAGGGGCAATTGGGCCTAAGTGACAATTGGCTTCGAACTGTGTTATATTTCTGGCCATTGTCGAAGGAGTTGGATATTATCTAGAATTTCGTTAAATCTCAGTAAAACTCCGAAGTGGCTTATTGTATAAACTACTAATTATCTTTTTAAAAATGCTGTGCAATTTACATTTTTTTGTACAATGACAAAATAATTTTCTCTTTAGCTTGGTTCCGGCAGAACTGGTGTATTCTGTGCCCTCAGTATTGTCGTGGAGCGCATGCGCGCTGAAGGTGTGGTCGATTTACTTCAAACTGTTCGTCAGCTTCGAGAGCAAAGACCCGAAATGGTGGAAAGTCTGGAAGAATACTCGTTCTGTTACGAGACTGCGCTGCAGTACTTGTCATCGTTCGATCATATTGCTTAGCTTGGGCATTTCTACTGAAGCCTTCATGCATCACCAGATCAAGAATATTGTCCTGGTCAAATGCATTAATTCTATCGTTGTCGTGTTTAGACTCCGATCACTGTTCATTCTGTTTTTGCCATTGACCTATAACTGGACTGTGAGTGCGCCTATATCAATGACTGACAGAGAGTGTCCAATTCAAGATGGTGGTTTATGAGTCCTTTGTCCTATAATAATAGTAACCGCTGACCTTTTTCTTGTAAATAAATTTCTAACTGGATTGATTGGTCTGCGGGCGCGCCTGAGCCTTGTGATAACTATCGTGATAACGAGCCAGTCAAACATATTGGACATAATAAGGTCAGCGATCGCTATCACGAGAGTAAGGATCCATATTTCTGCCATCTTTGTTCTGTTGCTTTGTGGACGGGACCTGCGGTCCAGTTATATATAGGTCAGATGCTTTTTTAGAATCAACTTTGTCGTTATGGACTTAATAGCAGACCTTACTCTCATTTACGCGGGAAGATACACGCTTTATATCAGACCTAGCTGATGTTGTATGTAGTAACACCCTTTTGGGGAGAGACGAAAGAGGGCCTGTAACTAAACCCCGTTTTTTAATATACATATATATATATCTATATATATGATAAAGCGTGCGTTTCTGCGTGTGTAGAACACATTTTGTTACTTCTTAAGCAATAGTCTTTTTTGCTAGTTGTTTTGTAAAAGTAAGCTGCTGTTAGGTAGGTTTCGTGCTTTGTCAGCCTTGAGCGAATGAGTATAATAATTCAATGGTTTATCAACTCTTTCTCGTCGGTGGGACTCCCTTTGACAAGAAAAACCGTTATAGCTTTAGGTAAAGTAAAAAAGCACTTAAATGTCGTTACGGGGTAGAAAGAGTTTAAACATACCACGCCAGTTAATCCAAACATGGATAATAAAAGAATGAATAGGAAACTATAGTAAGATAAATAATAGACAAAGAGGTCCAGATTTTTGAAATGTAGTCAGAACACTAACATTTAAACTTTCCGTAAATATACAAAGCCAACTCTAGAGTAAAATACTTGCATGTCTATGAGACATACTGTACTTAAGACGAACATCACAATGTTTTCGTTGGGGAAAAAAGATGATCAGTTTCCTGTGCAGTCCTTTTAGATTGACCACTCCACAAGCATTGTAAAAGTTTAGGTTGTACTTACGCAAACATTTGTAGATTAGCATGTGTTAAGACTGAGAAATCTTTTCAATTGTACAGAAATGGGTAAGATAGTGGTTGCTTAAATGTTTTAATTAAATAAGGAATGCTAACTTGATGTCGAGTTTTTAATTTGAAATATATCCGACTGTCGAATACACACGCAAAAACGCTCACTCACTCTGTGTCAGACCTGATGCAGAATGATGTCGGATCTGTTCAGAAAAATGTAGCGACCCCTGGTACAGCCTGTTGCAGTATCAGCAATGATACACCTATGATATCATATCTGTATCATACCTGCAGCTATACAACAGACTGTTCAGAAGAGATTCTGTCAAACTGTATCAGCCTGACACAGTCAGCGCTGTATCAGTTTGATATAACAGACTGAACAGGTATGTTGTCTACGGAGCCGTCGCAGTCTGTTAGAAATTCTAACTACTAAATGTTTATACATCAGCGCTGATACATTCTGTAGCTGTCAGGCTGTATCGAGGGTCGCTACATTTCTCTGAACAGATCTGATATCAGAGCTGATCAGACTGTGCGTTTTTACGTGTGTACGCGAACAAGAGCTCGCAGGTTCTCTCCGACTTTAATGATAAAATTAACCTTTATGTATATTCCTTTATAAAAAAGATGAACTCAAAGATTATATTCTTTTATAAAAAGATGATCCCAAAAGAATATAATCTTTTACAAAAAGATGACCTCAAATATTATATTCTTTTATAAAAAGACGACCCCAAAGATTATATATTCTTCTTAAAAAGATGACCTCAAAGATTATATATTCTTTTATAAAAAGATGACCCGAAAGTTACATTCTTTTATAAAAGATGACCCCAAAGATTATAATATTTTTATAAAAAGATATGATGAACCCAAAGAATAGATTCTTTTATAAAAAGACGACCCAAAGATTATATAATCTTTTATAAAAAGATGACCTCAAAGATTATAATATTTTATAAAAGATGACCCCAAAAGATTATATTCTTTTATAAAAGATGACCCAAAGATTATATTCTTTTATAAAAAGATAACCCCAAAGATTATATTCTTTTATAAAAAAATGACCTCAAAGATTATATATTCTTTTATAAAAAGACGACCCCGAAAGATTATATTCTTTTATAAAAAGATGACCCCAAAGATTATATTCTTTTATAAAAAGATGACCCCAAAAATTATATTCTTTTATAAAAACGATGACCCCAAAGATTATAATCTTTTATAAAGAGATTACCCCAAAGATTATAATTCTTTTATAGAAAGATGACCCCAAATATATATATTTTTTTATAAAAAGATGATCCCAAAAGATTATATTCTTTTATAAAAAGATGATCCCAAAAGATTATACTCTTTTAATAATTCATGAAGAAAATTCAAAAGGAATGAATGTTTAATCAGCATCTTTAACTACGGGGTTAAAACATTGATTAATAAAACATCAATGTTTTATCAAAGTTAATAGGCACTAGTGCCTCAGAATTCAACTTTTTCTGAGGTAAATGGATCTTATCTAACCGTTCCTACGGACTCGTTAAACAAAGTGTTAATCATGTTACATTTAGAATTTGATATAGTAAGTTAAAAATATTCGCGTCCGCATCTTTATGGAGGCATCTACATCGCTCGCCTTCGGCTCGCCATTGTAAATGCCCATAAAGGTCGGTCGCTTTATATTGTAACTAAATCCACATAAAAGTAGATTACCCCAAAGATTATAATTTTTTATTAGGAAGATGGACGCCAAAATATTATATAATATTTTTTATAAAAAGGATGATCCAAAAGAATTATCATTCTTTTATAAAAAGATATTGGACCCTCAGTAAGATTATATTCTTTTATAAAAAAGGATGCCCTCAAAGATACTATATTCTTTTATAAAAAGATTGACCCCAACATATATATATTATATTTTTTTATACAAAAAAGATGACCCAAATATATATATATATTTATTTTTATTTTTTTAAAAAGATGACCTCAAAGATTATATTCTTTTTATAACAAACGATGGACCCCAAAGATTACCATTCTGTTATAAAAAGATGACCCCCAAATATATAATATTTTTTATAAGAGGATCGATCCCAAAAGAATTATAATTCTTTTTATAAAAAGATTACCCCAAATTCTTTTACTAAAAAGAAGACCTCAAAAGATCCACTTATTCTTTTATAAAAAGATGACCCCAATGATTTATATATATAATATTTTTTTTTTATAAAAAGACGACCCCCAAAGATTTTACTCTGGAAGTCAAATTTTAAATAACGGAGGAATAGAAGGAGTGCATTGACTTGAGAAACAAATTAAAAAAAAATTGAGTTGGGTTTAACCCTCCCCTTTAATCCGGCCCCCGATCCAAAAAGCTGCGTTCGCAGCAATCTACCTTATGACACACGTGGGTCAACCATATAATTAGGAAGCTTCTGAAAAACAACTGTTGTATAAATGTGTGATGTAGGGCTTCCTGAACTAAAGATTGTTTTGAATGACCGATTGAATAGGTGCTATTATAAATTCGTCTCTTCATTATCCACTTTAAGTCTACATTTTCATTGGATGAATTGACTATGATGTGACGAACACCTTTTCACTTGCTATTCTCGTTTGCCAAGCTTGAAGTGAAAAGGCCTGTGACAGCGCCGAATCTGTTTTAAAAATCTTTAACTCGTTTATATTATTTTTTATTTCTCACTCGTATATTTGAGAAATTAAAAATGGACAATTATTCTCTGTCAAATGTCCATCATTTCACGAGACGCTAAGAATTTCACGCCGACGAATTTACAGCGAGCTTGGACCCAAGTGAAGTTTTTTTCGACCAGGTGAGCTTGTAGTGATGAGATTTTGCTATGGCGGTTTTGGTCTAATTGTGTCTACAGAAAACTTCGCTGTTCATCGCCAGTATCATAACAAGTGACAGGCTTCTCGTTGTTCCCTCCAACTTGGTTTGTCCTAAAAGTCTGGCCATTGCCGACGCTGTTATCAGTTGTTTTAGCCTTTCCTCGGTTTTTCCCGTTTCCAATTCTGCCTTGGTTGTCGTCTTGGTGCTTGTTTAAAATTTTTCACTCACGGCCTGCGCTGGTAATCTCCTTGTTATAACATGGCAATCGATTTCTATCGGTTTACAATTCGCTAAAGTATTCCTGATACATGACTCTTCAGAGAGCCAAACTGATCATCATTAGCGCCATGGATCGCTGCG